>JAPYYW010001535.1:0-34957 GCA_030522545.1 Cremastinae sp. A BG-2022a
CTTAATAAACTTAAGCTCAAAAATCACATGGTACGGAGATAAATTGAGATAAAAACTTTTGATTTTACTGTCCCGGAGGAACTACCTTAAGGATGTTGTGTTCAAAATCGAAAATGATGGAAAATTTTAAAAAATTTTATATAATATTAAGTAACATCCCTAAAAAATTGTGTAAGGATTTCACGACGATTAGGAAGATCCTTATAAAGGAATTGTTGAAAATGGCTATCTTTTATACCATCCCATATAAGAGAACGTGTTTGAAGTTGCAATTTTGTATAATAAATATATCAGTAACGAGCTTCCTGTAAAATGTACTGGTCTTTGTATGGCGTGGAAGAAGCTTCTTCTAATTTAAAAAAAAATTTCATCATTTTTTTGTGAAATCACATAGACAGTAAACTCGTGACCTAGAATTTCAAATATGTTTTTCTTCAGTTGATTTGTAGCAAACGACTTTTCATAAGAGAAAAACGTTGTCAAACTTTTGCTCCACGGACTCAACACCCTTAAATATAAGTTATATGTTTCATTTTTTACATTTACATTTTTTAAAAGTTTTATTTACAGTTACAATTTTTCTGCATTATTGATATCAAAATATGATTCCCTTGTCTTTATTATCAAAGAGCATTTGCTTTCCATAAAAGTGATGACTCTTTACAAAAACAATTCTTTATGTTCATTAATCATTTTGAAAGCTCTAGTGCAAAAAACCAGCTGCTATACTTTTCAATGCTTATATCTACTTTTAAAAAATCTATCTAAAATTAGAGAGATTCCTACACGATCGTCACTGTCAAATATTTTTTCTCATATACGTCTTAAAAATAAAATCGTCATTAACAATTTTTTAACAATAATTTATCGAAAAAGTGTGAATTTTCTTCAAGATATAGTACTATGAAATGCTAAAAAAATTTGAGAAAGGTTGAACATCTGGTTAATGAGATTTTACAACTTTAATATGAATTCTTTTGAAAAGCTTGCATACAAAAATTTGTCATTTTCTATCATAAAAATCTCGATTTTCATTCATAGCGAAGCTTATTTAAATTTTACATAAACTTTTGCATGATGCTAAGAAACGTTTGTGTAAATTTCGAAAAAGTTATCTTTGAAATAATTTCACGGAAGTACCACCTTAAAAGGAATATTTCATACAAAGGATGTACGAATATAGAAGCAGGAAGAAGGCTTCGAAAACGTTTTCTCTTATCCAAGGTACTTCACGAAATATCACCGGAGACTCGTTGCAAAAGGATGATATCGTACGATTATATCCTGACAAAATAATCTCCTCGGCAATATGTCACGTGAATCGTTTACACGAACAATTTCCGAGAGGCCTTCGTTGAGTTTGACGTACGCACAAGAGATATATTGAATCGAGTAAACGGTGATGAGCTATTTCTCATCACCGCACTGTAATTAACTCTCGTCGTTCGCCCACTCAGCCCGCTCTCTCTCTCTCCAATTCCCATCGTCGACGCAAATACATCCAAGTACACGCGTTACCACAATAACGTTCTCCGAACGATCCTCGAGTGTTCGACAAGACTCTGAATTAAAAGTACATGCAAGATACTCTGCTCAAAAGTGAATATTTTTTTTTCTAAATGTCAACACTATTCAAGTGACGCGAATTGAAATTAAATTCTGACAACAAATGAGAGGATTTAATGGTGATAAAAAAAACATAGAATAGATCAATAAAAGATTATAATATGGATTTCATCTATAAGTGATTTCAAAAATAGGAACATGTTGCTAGACTTTTGATAGTTTGTATTAAAATCTATGAAAAACTGTTGTGTCAAATTTTTTCATGGTTCACTAAATGTTTTTATCATTAATTATTTGTAGAATGCTAATTACTAGTTTAATGCGCTTAAACTAAATATGGGTAATTTTTGGAAATTTTTTTTCAAGTCGAAATAAATAAAATTTATACACCAAAGCAGCACGTTGAATTTTTTTTAGTACAAATTAGCCAAGTTAATATATCAATTACCTTAAAAGATATCACGTGTCTTGAAGATTTTTGAAAAAAATCGAAAGGCGTACACCTTAAAAAATTCGCAAATTTTTTGGAATATTATTTTTCAATTTTAAAACCACGAGCAACAGCACGGTCACTTTTTTTTCCTTTTTGAAATTTTTGAATTGATATTTTGCTGTTCTTTTAGGCACATACTTCATATAACTTTTTGCATAATGCGCTCTATCCCGATGAATCGATAAGAGGCCTCATGTCTTTTTTAATATAGGATGTCGCTAAAAATTCACTTTTATCAGGGACTACTTCTCAATATATCTCCTTGATGTGACATAATGTACAAAATCAAAAAAAAATAGATTGAATGCTAAAATAATAATCAAAGTGATTATTAGTAAATATAAAAGCATAATTATACATATAAGAGATATGATAATAAGTTGATAATAATGGAAAGATGTGTACATCGATGAAAATAAAATTGAAGAGTATGACTGACAGATTTTTTTTTGTGTCGTTTGAATAAATGGGTCAGAGAGCTTGGCGAGCGAAGATTTACGAACACAAAATTGTGTGAATAATAAATCCTCCGCAGAGGCAATTATGTTATACCCGACACGTCTGAGTCTTGAATAATAATTAATGAAGGAATAAGGTGCGGAGGTGGCTGATTCCTCGGTCGTGATCCGGGCCGCGAGGAGCAAATTGTGCAACGCGTGTTCCAGATCATACGCGAACTATTTATTCGCGGTTATTATCTGTGTACGCGAGATGCAACTTGGTGAATTCTAAAAATAAATTTCGTCAGGGATTGTCCAGGATTGAGCAAACCGTGTAACGTGAAAGACCATGCGCGAACGCGTGCAAAATTTCCAGTTAAAAGTTCTCTATATATATATGTGAGAAGTGAATTTCAATTTGGAACGCGAAAATATATGTACTTTTTACTCGAACCTTTTTCCCCCTTTGAACTTTTACCTCTAAATAAATTTATGATGTTCCATACATTTTTCTGCCTGATCGAGATTTCCTCTGCGTGCATCTGTGTTTTGGTATATTTTTTCCCAGAAATTCTGGCAATATATATTTTTTGCTCAAAATACCTATGACAAACATATTTTTTAATCCAAAAATTTTCAAAAAGTTTGCTTCGTTATTTTATGCTCGAAAATTATCACGTGTATACTTTTATTTACTCAAGTTATTTTCAATGAAAATATTTATATGCACAGATGTTACTTTTTTAAAATTTGGTTCTAATATTTTCAGTTCTTATGAACCCGTGCATATCTTACATTTTCTTCTTCGTGATAACCTGCAATAAAAAAGATCTCACTACAACAAAGTTCATAATTTTTGTAAAAAAATTAACCTACCTCGGTATTTGTGCTATCGATTTTTTTTTCTTGAAGATTTCTCAAAAAAGTATTTGCTGAGAATTAAAAATTGTACTTCTAAGTCAAAAATTAATTTTTTCTTTAAATTCCAATCCCTATTTTACAAAAAAGCAAAAAAAAATTATTTCTCTTATTGACATTTTTTCCAAACTACCTTAACCGACTTACTCAAGGAGAATTGAAAAATAAAAAAAAATCTATTTTATTATTAAATGTTTACAAAAAGGATTGCTGACGAGTGGGAATGATCGCGACAACATCTCGTCTTTTATTTACTCTAATTACAAAAGAGTATAACGTATTCGTGAATGCGAGCACATAGAATAGCGAAGCTGTACAACGTTTCAACTGAACCTTCAGGCGCAATGAATGCAACTGAAAGGTTCACTTCGGTCGAAAAGCGAACCGCCACATGCAGATCCGTTCTGCCCCCGAGGCTTCAAGAATCTCTCAACTTTGAAATAAACGTTTTCTTTTTTTTTCAAGGTTTTGTTCCAGCCTCTGACAATAAATAAAGAATTCACCACGGCGGACCTTCAACTCGAAACAAAAAAAACGGGGTTCCATGACTGGACGATGGCGAAAGTTTCTTTCAGCTGATGGATAGGGACGGTTTTCCTGGTCGTAATAAAGCTAATGGACGGGGAAAAACGAGACTTTGACGCAATTTTTATTTCGATTGGAATTAATGAAAAAAATCTGTAGATGCCATAATGTACTCTGAAGTACATCTTCATGCATTCAATATTTATGTATTAAAAAAATAACGAGACGTTTCTTGACGTTTATATTATTTTGATGTAAATCGAAGATCAGAACATTTTGATTTACTGGTTTTTTATTTTATTATAAAAGCATTTAAATTTATATGTATAATTTATATACATATAAATATATGTGTATAATTTACTAAACTGTGTATATTAATTTCTGAAATATATAAAAAATTTATCATATTTTATCCAACTATATAAGAAAACTTTTTTAAAATTGTGCTAGTATCACCTACTTTTGCACCCAAGCCAATAAGAATATTTTTTACCATAAGTAAATATTAGAGTCAAAGTTAGAATAACTGTAACAAATAAAGCTTCTAATCTTTAACAAAAATGTTACGCTAATCTTTATTAGCTAGCATATCAATGACTAATTTTATGAAAAATATAATCTACATTTTTTACAACTCCCTATAAATCTTGAATAAATTTAAAATATTGACCTTCCCAGCTGTCGAATTATGAATTATTATTATCGATTAAATTGCACTAAAAAAATATGTTGAGCGTAGAGTCATAGAGCCTCGAATTAAAATTGCATACTTTGAAATTAAATTTCTCATTCAAATAATCGATTACCAATAAACTTATTTTCTTAATTTATCGTTTCATTAGTTCTACAGCATGTATATTAATTTAATATTTTTATTCAGCAATACTTGTACAACTATTTCGATATCAATTTTGCATTTAAAAAATAATCATTTTTATCGAAGTAATTTTCTTTCAGTGCCAACAGAGGTAAATTACTATAGAATTTTTACTTTTTCATTTTATAATATCCTTGAAATACACATCCCGCAATAAAAATTGTATCGTTTGCACAGAGTTTTCGCGTCAAAAATCGTCGAGGTCGATAATACACCTCGCACCGGAAACATCAACGTAGACAATAAATTTTCTACTGATTTCTCCCTACTATGCGAAATGGGATACTAATTCAAGAGTGCAATTAAGAGCGGAAAGAACGGCGCACGATGGGCTAGTACGCGGGAGCCGAGTGTAATGGGAAATTCCCTTTCTCTCTCGCTCCCTTACTCTTTCATCCTCCTTTGAACATTTTCCTTCCCTTCGATTACCCTCAGCGTATGTTTTTACGGTGTTGCTTTGCGAACCGGCTTAGCTTACGCTATTAGAAATTTGATATCAAAACTTTGTAGACTCGCAAAAGAGTCTACAATTTCCTATACCTCCCTTCCTTTCACGTTTCCCTTTTTTTCTTGCAAATTTTTTGTTCAATATTCCAACTGTTAATTATTTTTTTTATATTTCATTTCATCAAGCGTTTTTTTTCTTGAATTTATTATTTAGATTTTTAGTTAGGAATTTCCTTTTTTTTCTTGCAAATTTTTTGTTCAATATTCCAACTGCGAATTATTTTTTTATACTTCAATTCATCAAGCGTTTTTTTCTTGAATTTATTATTTAGATTTTTAGTTAGGAATATAATTTTTTCAGTGTGGTTTTTTTGAATTTTTAGTTTACTCTTATCAGCGTTTACCTGAAATTTTGAATCAGAAGTTGACGTGATTTTCGACGAAAAAAGGATCTTTGCTCTTAGACTGTTTGGAGAAGCTTTTGGATGAGAGGCGTAGGAATTTCGAGTTCGTCAATTTCATGGAAACCTTATACACCATCGGAGAAACTTTTTGATGAACGTGAGAAGGGTTTCTTCCCCAATTACGAGAAAGTTCGTAAACGAACGGCAAAATAAGCGCCAGCCAATGGTTTTTCTCCAGCCTCTAATTTTTTTTTCATTCTTTTTTTTTATTCACGATGAACGCAAAAGAAATGCATCGAGAAAATTATGTGACGATAATAATAACAGAGTCTGTTCAAGAGGGCGTAATGATTGAAAGAACAGGGTCGAGTACATAGAATGGAAAAAGGAAAAAGTAGTTACGGTTTGTTTGACAAACACGGCCTCTTTCGCAAGTAGCAAAAAACATTCAGGGCCGTTTCACGTTATGGGCTAGAAAAAAATCCATATAGAAATGCATGAAAATAAATGATAAATTTCCGCATTTTTTTTTCTTTCTGTTTATTTATAAGTTTTCATTAATTAGTGTTTTGAACGACTATGAAGAAAATATTTTCTTTGGTAATTTTTTTTCTTAATCGACATATTTTTCATACGTATATATTCCCAAAATAACTTGGTCGAGAAATTTATTTTTTGTTGGATAATCCAAACAAAACAGATATCTTTATTGTTGAACTTTTACAATTCTTGGAATGTAAAAAAAATTTTTTTCGCTAAAATATCAGACAATAGTTTAGATGTGAATTTGAAGCAGATTTTTTTGTTTTTATATTTTTTAAATAAAAATAAAGTGAGAAAGTCAACTATTGGGACGTTTACCTTTATCAAATTATTCTGAAATTTGACCAAACAAATTTTGAAATATTTCGAAACAACAGCATATCGAAAGTTTATCCATTTATCAAATCACTTATTTAATTCCGTAATAATCAGTATACTCATACTGTTTTCATTTTTTCTTTGAAACAGTAAACATCCAGGAGTTGTCTCAAGGTAAAAATTATTCCATCGTAAATGGTAGAAAGCTTTGTATTGATAATAAATGGAGGAAAAAAAAATTGACGATATTATTATTGTTGTTCCAGCTGTATATTTGGACATAATAAGAGTTTCGACTGGTTATTGGAACGGGTTTGAGGGTAGCGCGTACTGCGAGAGCTTTGGAGTTTATTTACCCCGACGACTCACGCATTTCGAGGAGTATACACGACTGGAAGGGACGCGGTGTTTATTCGCCGGCAACTTCACAAGTTTACACTTAATCACGAAATGGACTCGAATCGGTAAAAGGCAAACTTTTGGCCGCTCCATCGTCAGTATTACACCCACGTGGAAAATTCGCGGTGTTGGTGACGCAACGCAAGTTCGTACATATTGCGGGAGAGGGGCGAGAAGAGCCCGGGGGTTTAGTTAGCGACACTCGAAAGCGCTTTGAAGTCAAACGAGCTCTGTACGCTTCGAGTTTTGATGCGCCCCCCCCCGCAGTTTATCGCTCGACCTTCCTGAACATTTTTCTTCTTTCCATTTCCATCCACTCTCTCGCGGCCTTCATCGTGCTTATTATCGGGATTGGACTCACCTCCGTGAAACGAATCCATCCTCTTTCGTCCATTATTCCTTCCTCCCTCATTTCATTACTTATTTCCAATGCAAATCAATTTTGTTTTTGCTCCATTTGTACTTATTTGTGAAACATACGTCATTTTTCATTTTTGTTTCAATTTGTTTTCTATTATTTTTAGCCAAGTTACATAAAAATATATTGAATTGATTTCTCTTTTTGTTAGATTTTATTCACCAAATGCTTTTTTCTAACGCGAACTTTTTTTTCAGCTCCATAGCCGAAAATGTAAGTTCGTTAAAAGTCTTGTTTGTTTTTTCGAACCAGAGCTATCTTTACAAAAACTTTGTCGATTTTTTACCGTTACTTTAAAAATAAATTAACAGTTTATGCACATATTTTATACATTTTTCACAATAAGCATTATTTAAATAATAAAAAAATAAAATAATTTTTTATGAAAATGTCATCGATGATACTCCTCATAGTATGAAATCTACTATTTTTGGATAGATGAGTTATATACGTATCTATCTTTACAAAAAATTTGTCGATTTTTTACCGTTACTTTAAAAATAAATTAACAGTTTACGCACATATTTTTTTACATTTTTCGCAATAAGCATTGTTTAAATAATAAAAAAATAAAATAATTTTTTATGTAAATGTCATCGATGATACTCCATATAGTATGAAATCTACTATTTTTGGATAGATGAGTTATATACGTATCTATCTTTACAAAAAATTTGTCGATTTTTTACCATTATTTTAAAAATAAATTAACAGTTTACGCACATATTTTATACATTTTTCATAATAAGCATTGTTTAAATAATAATTATAAAATATAAAATAAAATCTACTATTTTTGGATAGATAAGTTATATACGTAAAAATAAATGGGTAAAAAAATAAAGTGTGATAAAAATAAGGCTGAAAAGAGATAGATGGAGAAAAGACGAACTATGGGAGCGAAAGGGCGTCTTTCATTCATGGGCTCGAACTATCGCTCCTCAATACAAAAATAACGGGGCGATAAGAGTATTTTCGAGGAGTTTCGACACGCTATTTCACAAGGGTTGTCGCGTTCTCGTCATTATTTTTGAATGACATCCACGTGCGTTTTTAACGAATTTTTTTTTCGTGCTTGCCCATTTCGATTTTTTATTATTTTTATTATTATTTTTTTAAATATCTTGCACCAATCAGGATTTTTTCAAAATTAGAACTTTCGACGTGTTCCAATGGACTTTTTGCACGTCGTGGGTCATGTTTTTTACGAGTGTACTCCAGATTCTCGAGAAAAAAGCCTCCCAGGATATCTCGAGGGTCCTTTTTTCCACCGGGCTTAACAAAGTCAAACGAGAAGAGAAACAGACTACCCGTTTCTTTCCTCTCTCTCTCTCTGTCTCTCTTTCTCTTTCCTGCCCTCAAAGTTTCGTGGCTTTTGCTCACACGTGAAAGCATTATCGATCCGCTCTTTCAAGTACGTGTCCAGTCTTAAAAGTTCCATTTCTCTTCCAGGAGAATAATTTGTGTAGATAAGAAAGGTAAAAAAAAATTAAAACCACATTGTTCGTCGATATTAACAATTAGAGGTGTGCATAGATATGATTTTTCAGATTATTGCATAGAAGGAATTTTGGCATATCTTCATTATATCATTATTTTTTAATCTACTAAATATTTTTGTACGATTTATTAAATCGTTCAATAGGTATTTTACCACAATTGATATAATAAGGTGTTGAAATTATAAAAAATTCACACATTCTTTTCTTGATAAAAACTTATTTAAAATACAAGTTATTTTTTATAATTTTTACACAAATTAGAAACTTATTTCATAATAGAAGTTAATTTTCAAGTTTTAAAACTTACGTCTAAAATGTTTGACTTTTATATAATGATGCAACCAACAGTTTTATTATTAAAATTGTTCATTAATATTACCTGTAGGACTTGTCTATTTTTTTGCTGTTAGCTGTAATATCAATTACTTTTGAAATAGTTTCGACATTCGGCATTTTGTTTGAACAATGAAAAATAAACATTTTTAATGAAACCTTTTTAAATTTGTAAAACTTTTATGATCAAAATTTATGTATCGTATGACGTAAATTTGACACTGATGTTAATATTTTTTATTTATATTTATATTGTTTGTTTATGTTTATATTCAAAGTCTGGCTAGTCTAAAAGTATACTTAGCCAATCATTATCATATTTGACACAATTATTTAGAAAAAAAATATATCATAGATATAGCCAATTGTTACCCTTTTTCGCATCAATCGAATACACCCTTAACATACAACAATTTTTTAACGAAAAATGATTCGATTGAATAAAATCGTATTCCATTTCCAACTGAGGTAAAAAATAGAATCAAATATATGAAACAAGTCTCAAGAAACGGCTTATCGAGTTTTAAATTAAAGCGATGAGCGATCAATTTGATCGTTATCGAGTAAGGAAAACGATGATAAAAGAAAGATGAAGAAAAAAAATGAGATAGCTCGCTGTCATAATAGAGTGGAGGGCATTCGGGGCAGATGGCACGTGACTCATTCGAGCGCGGCGAACCCTCGGCCACCTTTCCACTTTTCCTCCCTCTTCGCTTTTTTTTTCCTCACTTGTCTCGGTCCGGTCTCGCGTTCCGGGCTGAATTCGGCCGGTGCAAGGGGGACTGCAGGGCTCCCGAGAAAACACGCCATGAGCGTGGCTTCATAAATAAATTAGCCGTGCTATCGGATGTCGAGATAACGCGAAATTTATGAAAGCACCGTGACGTTGCAGATCCAACGCTCTATATATAACGAATATCGCCGATTGCATAATTCTTCTCAACCATCATCTTCCATTATTGTTCCTTTTGTGTTCACCGAAACCATGAGCCGATCTTCCCCCTTTTGCCTCCCCCTGGCCAGATTTTAACGAATATTTATCGTTGACAATGCATGTAATCCGGAGAAAAAAATTCTCATACCATGCGCCATATTTTAAAATATTTGCTCTTAAGATCGAAATGAACTCTGCGCGTGACCGAGTAATTTTGGAAAACTCTGTTTGCTGCGTGATAAGTAAAGTTTCTTTTGTATACGATAACATTTTCAAAAGTCACTGTAAAAAATCTTTGGTGTTAAAATTCTTTTAATTTAACACCATTCTTAGTCTATATATAATTCCCACTGTTTGGTGTAGGATGGCATGATGTTAATAGATGTTGTTTGATATGCTGTGTTTGATCAGTGTAAATAATTAATACCGCAATATAAACACCATTTAGTGTGTAATATTAATGAAGTAACTCTATATTCTTGCTAACACCATTCGGTACGAATATCAAAGATATACATACATTAAGCAACTCAATAATATAATGAATATTTTAGAATAATGTGTTTTGATTTGTTTGTTTAAGGTTTTCATGCACATTATATGCAACTCAGTTCGTAAAAAATTCTGTGTCAACAAGTTCGTAAATTATTTTCTGTTTTTCTCTCTCTGAATGCAGAGATTTACTCTTATGTAGGGTTATTTACTATCTAGACTTGTTCTCTTCAAAAAAAAATTTGTATACTATTTTTTTCATAATACATGTAACGTTAATGGGCAGAGCTCTATACTTTTCTGAGAAATGAAAATTTTTTCAATGGGTGATGCTCATTTCATCAATGAGGCAATAAAGATTATCTATTGAAAAATTTTCATATCAATTTTTAACCCCGTGAAATCAGCAAGTAACACCGCTCAACATCTTTTACCAAACACACCGGTGTTATTATTTTTAACAGTGTAATATTTAATTTTTTATTTTACTGAACTGGTAAAAAAGTCTTGTAATGAAAATTGACATTTTTTTCTAAAAAAAACAACATTTTAAAAAAATAAGATTAATTTATAATATATACATGAGGAAAATAGTATTCAACAAATTATAATGTATTTTCATACTGCGTATATGGTTACAGTTTCGAAAAATGTAAGGATTTTTCGTATATATGAAATGTAATAATTTTGATTATAAAAAAATCCTAATTGCTATACATAATAAAATTTCGGGATCTAAACTTGGAAGTTGTTTAAAATAGAAACATATTGATTGAAATTCGTTGATAGGCGATTGACGGATTTTTCCGAGCCCAAGAGAGTCTCTATAAAATTGTTGACAGGGGAGAAGACGGGTACGGGGTCAATTTTCAGTTTATCCATAGCTCGCAACGCGTCTACCATCTCGTCCAAAATCCAATATAAAACCAATATCAGAAGTGGCAACACGCTGTGAAGAAAGAAGACTCGACGTGTCCCGTGAGACTTTTATTCTGACTCTCGCTCTCGCTCTCTCTTCCTTTTCCGCTAACACCCTTTCCTACTTCAAAAGTAATTTTCTTATGGCACCTCCGGAGCGTCTTCCCGACCGGCGTGCCTTCCGCGCTCGAATTATGGCACTCTTCTCGCGTCTACTTCCCTCCCTTTCTCATTCTCGATGGATTAAAGTGCTCGCTGCGAAATATTCGGTCATTGTGGCCTCTTTTATTCTCATATTTGTACCGCGAGTCGTCTCGTCACAGAAAAAAATTCGCAAACGGAAAACACGAGGTACAATTGATTTTTCAAATTTTTCGTTTTTTTTTTAATTCTTTTTTTTTACCCTTGTTTAAAAATATATACATTTTGTATTTAATATATTAAATTTCTTTAATATAACAGAGGGTACGAGGCACGACTGCACGACTGAACCATGCATTTTTTTACACACCCGGTAACAATTGTTTTATTCTATTTGAAAATAATTTTTCGAATTTTACCGTAAATTAAAAAATAATTTACTCGATGGACTAGTTTTATGAAATGGCAAAAATATATATAATTTTGAAATTTTATTTTCATAAAATATAATGAAAAATCAATTAAAACATTGAAGCTTAAAAAAATTCACTGAAAATTGTTAAACTCCATTTTTCAATATATATAACTCACTTGTTGTTGATTGCAAAACCCGGATTTTTAAGAAATTTAATTTCCTGGAGAAACAAAGTTCTACTATATAGAAAATAACACAATTATATTTAATAAATAATATTTAAAAAAATTGTATTAAAAATAAAAAAATGAACAAAATAGCGAAAATTAATTAATAATGGTATTGAAATACTGCCAATACCAATAATATCAATAGTCCTCTAATATATTGTAAACAATCAGTAAAAATACAAATTAAGAATAAAAAAGAATAATTTAATGTAAATTTATGTGTGTACATCAGTATGAAACTTAAAATTTTAAAAAATAAATAAAAAATATACCGAGAAGAAAAAAAAATTCAAGTACTGTTCAACTGGGAATTTCATCGTCGATCTGTTTTCTCATTATTGACATCCACTTCTGGGACACTCTATATATTTCGTCAAGCGTATTTGTGCAGTTGTGTGAAGGAGGAAAAAAAAACATTTTTATTCCAAAGTGTGGAAAAAGCCGCGGAACTGTACGCGGAGAAAAGCCCAGACGATCCCTCTCGACGCGTTCCTTTCGCTTCTCGGCTGCGTCTCACCCTCCGGCCCTTATCTCGAAAAGTTACGGGTCTTTCGGCGTGCCCGCACGCTGGGAAAAATAACGACGAAGGAAAGCCCACCTTCTTTTCCTCAGCTTTAAGTTTTTTCACCCTATACGGAGTTTGGCTCCCTCTCCTGCACAGGTATAGTTTTCCCTTTTGAGGAGCGAGTCACATTTTCGTCTGTCCTTCGTTCACCTCGCCATATGAATCGCGTCTCTTTGTCACTTTTCCTTTCCGAGCTTTCTCCATCGTAAAACTCGATTTTGCAGAAATTTTGTAAAACTCTACTTTTCCTTCTTTTTTTTTGTATTCAAAGTCGCGTTCGTATCTTGAAGAAATTTTACCTGCACCAGGGCTCTCGATTTTTCAGGTAAAAATTTCGCAAAACTTTTCTTTGATCCCTCTTATTTTCATCTTTTTTTTAACTCTCTCAGCAGATACTTTTTGTCCCATCCCGACTGGGTTTTCTTCGTATAGGACGAAAATTTCGCGAAACCGAGGGAATTGAAATTTTTAGGAAAAAATATTCGTTCGTACCATCAAATGACTTTTGCCAGAGCCACAGCGATTTCCTCGTCGCGATACAACGAGATCTTATCCGACGCGTAATTTACATACATGTATATATTTTAGCCCGAAGCATGGGGGATAGCTCGCGAGGCGAAAGTGCGCGACGGACCGGAGGGCGAGCTGAGAAAAACGTGTGTGTCGACTGAGCGAGAGCTCGATTTACATTTCGACGTCGAGTGATTGCCCTCCGGGCTAGCTCACAGCCTCCGAAATTTAGTCTCCTTTTTCGAGCCGAACGAAAATTCGCGGCCCGAGCGAGTGAGTGAGGGGACGAATCAAAAGAGACGGATCATCAAAAAATTGCATTCGAATTTTAATTTTGAAAAAAATTGAATAAAATTTTGTGCTTATTTATAAAAGCATAGAATAATTAATTTAATTTTTTATAACATTGACGCCTAGTTAGAAATCTATACCTTTATGTGATGAAAACTTTTGTAACTGTCAAAATGGTGAAATTCGTGTGGAAAAGTTGAAATAGAGAAAATCTATCCCTTCATTGATGAGATAAAAGAAAATTAAAAATGAAAAGTAATGTAGGAAAGAAAATCGATAAATTTTACGTATAGCTAATAAAAAGTTTCATAATTCTGCTGATATTTTTTGCCAAAATAATAACATTAATAAAAATGAGAAATATATGTATTTAAAAAAGAAAACAAAAATCGCATTAAAAAAAAATCCTGATTGTACAGATTTTACTACAATGCGACAATTATGCTTATTATTTTAAATATATTATTTATATGTTATTTTTATAATAATTAATACAGTTGTCACTTTATGGTAAAATTTGCCATACTCTTGTGTTGGCTGCGAAAAAGGTCGAGGATTCAGTGATAAAAAAATGGAAGCTCTAGCCTGTTATTTTTCGTTTCTTTTCGTTTAATATTAATTTTCACTCCCCAAATGAAAGTCGCTCTAATGAGGGCTTATTAATTATTTTAAATATATTTTTTATATGTTATTTTTATAATAATCAACATAGTTGTCACTTTATGGTAAAATTTGCCACACTCTTGTGTTGGCTGCGAAAAAGGTCGAGGACATAGTGATAAAAAATGGAAGCTCCAGCCTGTTATTTTTCGTTTCTTTTTTTTAATATTAATTTTCACTCCCCAAATGAAAGTCGCTCTAATGAGGGCTTATTAATGATTATTATTATCTGCAGGGAATAACTCACCGAAGCGGGGCATGGTGAACTGTCCCTCGAGAAGCTTCCGAGAGACACTAACAACCGACGCGGGGCACCCAGCACGGATTCTCGCCATCCCTCTGAAAAGTAAATGAATGTGTAAAAATAAGTAAATAACATTATGCAACAAAATGATCACACAGCATTCTACCAGTCTTCTACCAGTCTCGTATATTCAAAATGTATTACATTAGAGCTTTTTTTATTATTGCATTGGAAAATAAGCAGAAAATTTTTTATAAAATAATGCAAAGTGGTTCTTCATAAAGAATTCACGTAATCTTGTCTATAAACAAAAAAATCAAGTCAAATAATCGATAAAATTTGATGATAGACTAGAAGACCATATACCAATACATTATATATATTATATGCTAATTCGTTCACGTTCTTGTGTAACGAGAAAAGTGTTCGCATTTATCATTAATATTCAGGGAAAATATATGAATGTTTCATGAGAACTTACGTTAAAATTCTGATAATTTAAAGTTTGATATAACTCTGAAAACATTTAGTGAACCACTTTCAAGTTCGATACAACAATTTTTCATATATGCTGGTTCAATACACGAAAAATGAAACTACTTCTTATCCTATTTGTCAAAACACTCGAAATTTATTCTCAAGGATATTCGTTTGCAAACTTTTTCCTGAATAGTTAAAAAGGTGAGAAGTAAAAATGGCTTCCCATAATTCGATGATTATGTATGAAAAATCCTTCTAGGTATATTTGAACGATCGGTTATCTACGAATGGGATTTTTGTATAACGAGAAAAGTGTCCATGCTCGTGGACGAAATGTTGTTTTCGGAGTGAGAAATCCAAGTTGCGACAAGCTAAGCCGCAGGAGGGTTTAATATCGCTTTCAGGTCCCGGCGTCTTAAGCTTAGGCTCCAATCACGCCGAGTCTCTCCTTGCAAAAAGGGAGAGAGAGAACAGCGACGTTTCATTAAACGCTCCGATGACGGATCGTCGACGAGGGCACATTTTCATCACCCGGAGGATTCTCCTTTCCAGTCAAAGACAGATCGATCCTTGATCCCGGATTTAAGATTCTTCCAATCTGATTCCGCTGCCAAAGTCTAAATGTTCAAATGTGCACATTTTCGAAAAATTATTTTTCTATTTTCTTCCTGCTCCTTTCAAATTCACTTCATGATAAATATTTCCCATGTAGAGTATATTTTGGGAAAATATTTACTAACGAAATTTTATCAATATCAATCTTGATGAATTTATCAAGACTCGCGGCAGTGACTCTTATATATGCGTTATCTCGAAACAAAGTGCGATTTTTAAATACATTTTGACCAATAAAAATGTTCAATAATTAATATTAGATTCACTGTAGAGTTGTGAAAAGCTGTCTAAAGAGTAAGATTTTGAATTTTTTTCTTTTTCTCATAAAAAATAAGTCGATGTCACTCAACGTACACATCATTACCAACTATACAAGATATCGAAGTTTTAATTTTATTGAAATTTTTTTCGATCATTTGTTTTTTTTTTGGCAATCGCTTTCGAATGAAAGTATCTTTTACCCAAACCATGAATGTAGATACAGCGAGTGAAATAGCGCCAAATAATCTTTTAACAAGTTCAAAATTCATCATGAAAAATAAGCCAAATAGTCCTAAAAACTATACTTTTATACTGTAAAAAGCGATACAAGTATACATTTACAGATTGCGTTATTATTGAGAAAAAATTGATGCAAAATTTTGTGGGATAATACACTTGATGAATTTTTTTAAATTTATTATCATAGCAACAAAAACTTTATATGATGAAAATTATATGAACTCGGCAAATTTTGTTGTCCCGAAGATTTTTTTTCATCCATTTTTTCCCAATAATTGCGCAATCTGTAAATGTACTTGCCTTGTTTTTAACAGTACACAAGTACTATTTTTATAATAACATCAATTGAACGAATTTTACTTATAAAATTAAACAGATATAGAATTATTAATTAATAATTAATTATATATTAATTATATATTATAGATTGAAGTATAGAAACGATTTATTATACATTTTCCAGCAAACAGCGTTTATTTTTTTAAATTTAATTTTAAAGAAAGTAATATATTTTAATTATTCCTGAAGATTTATAAAAGTCATTTTTTGAGGTCGGGGAGAAAATGTCGCCGAGATAACGAGTTAACGCGCGCAGTAAGGCAATTTATACAAGAATTCCCGAGGAGAGAGGCAAGGGAGGTAACGAAATAACATTATTAGGATAAAATCCTATGTATGGAGCACAAAAGAGAGAGAGAGAGATGGAGTAGTGGACAGAGCAAGGGCCGTTCTTCTGGTGGTTTATTATTATAGCGGTTAGGAAGTGAAAATGTCGGGACAGTGTGGCCACCGACCGGCCTCTATATTAATAAATCTCAATTACCCGAGTTAATACAAGGGAGTAATTCGCCGGGACCGACACGCTTCGCGAAACGGACGCGTTCCACCGCTATGATTCCGCCCCCTCTCTCCAAATTCGTCGCTGGGGTGGCGAAGAAACTTATTTGGGGGCTTGTTTGCTCTACCATGTACCCCTCTCGCCTTTCTCTCTCGCTTTGTGTCTCGCTAACGCGTGCATTGTCGCACGAACAATGGGAAACAGGCGCCGCCGTTGCGTATCTCGCAAAATGTCTTATCAAATTTTTCCTCGTTTTTATTGCTTTTGTTTTTTTTTAGCGATTTTTGAAACAAAAGAATATGATGAAGGTTAAGGATGTGGTTTATTCTTACATTTTCAGCTGCCAAATTATTTTAAGAATCGCGTGACAGAGTCTATTCAAAAGTTTGGCTGTATACTTGTTAACTAAATGTTGAATTATCACTTGAATCTTTTTGAGAAAATTTTTTTTCAAAATTTCTACTGATGTTTGACATCATATTAACATGTATGCTAAATTTAAAGAAGCTGGTGGTTATCGAGATTTTTTTTTTAATTGTCACTTTTAACATGGGCTCTTATGAGAGATCAAAAAATGTGATGACTTTTAACAATTAATGAAGTTTCATAAAATTTGGCATATATTTCGATATAACCTCAAAGATTTATGCAAATTTTAAAGAAATTCTGTCTCAAATAATTTTACGCGACTCCAACCTTAATGAAATTTTTGTTATACATATAGATTAGGGTGTGGTCCAAAAAAAATGACTAATTTTTATTTCTCGTAGACACATATGTTTAATATCTTCGGAATCATGAAAAAAGATATGCCACACCAAATTTCAGCCCTTTAAAAAATTTTTTAGGGGTGACGATTTTCTATTTTTTATTTCCCATTTAAATAACACTGGAAACATTTTTATCATTCGAAATTTTGTAACTCAATGACGGAGTAAATCACGTATATGCCTTTACATATTTTTGTAGAAAATTTAACCATCTACAAAAATTTAACCATCTCTTGTATTTTTTCGATAAATTGACTCCTTCAAAAGTTATTCAAGATTGTATATTGTTATTCAAGATGTATATTTTGATAATTCATATCTAACTCCAAGCACAGAAATTTCTCGTTAACACTGTCAAGTCATTTTGTCTTTGAACCGTTAAAGTTTCTCGGTGTTTCTCGTTTTCGCACGCCTCTCATTTCGCGGTGACAAGTTTGCTCCAAGGCGTGTACAATCTTGGACACTGACAGATGGAAGCTTTCCCGGAGTTTCGCTTCGTGAGCCAGCCTCTTAATTCTCTCTAGTCACCATCTCATCCCCGAGTCAGCTCGAGACCTCCAAATTCGAAACATTCACAACGAAATATTCTAACAATTATGTATATATATTTTGTTCATATTCCGTCGTATATAATGACTTTAGTCGGTTTTGCGATAAGTTATCTTAATTTCAAAATTAAACACATTCATTTGAAATGAGATTACAATTTTTTTAAAGTTGAAAAGAAATTATTGAAATTATTGAAAATAAAAAAGTTTTCAATAATTCAGTGTCTAATATTGGGGCAACTTTTTACTCTAAATTATTTTTCACATATGTATATTTAAAACACATTTGGCTATAAATAATTTAAAACATTTTTGTTTTCTATAAATTTAATCGCAAATATTGCCTTTGCTTTCATAATCAGTGGCAATAATAGTTTGGACGAAACTATACATACGATAGTGTACAATTTGAATAATTAAACTGCTTTTCGCAATTCTATGTGTTTAAATAAAAAACGTATAAATTATTTTGCAAAATTGATCATTACTAATCAAACTTAAAAGAAAAAATATAGTTTATATAATCGTATATTTTTCGCAAGAATAAATAATGTATGATTAAAGTATTTTTGGATACCATTATTTATAGATAGATTATTTGTAATAATTATACATTACTTTGTATATTTATTTTTAATATAAAATTTTCAGATTTGAAATAAAAAAAAAGTTATCATTTGCGAAAATGTTGAAGAAAGAATTGCAAATTTTTAATAAATTTACAAATCAACTCTTCAGAAATGTGTATATTTTGTATGTATATCTACTCAACGTATTTTATTTATAATAAAATGTATTTTATCTATATATATTTATATTTACTTTTTTTTGTATGTTCGAAAAAAATTCGTCTTTTATATTACAGAAAATAAATCCTGGCGAATATCCTCAGAAAGCTGACGGTGGTGCATTTAAACATTAAATATTTGATATTCGGTAGAAGCGTAACCCTGGGTCCCTCGTCGAAAATCTCATCGGGAGCAAACGTCGTTGATTCCTGGATGCATCGTGAAATACCGCGCGAATTTAAATCCCGCTCTCGTTTGCACGTCGAATTAAACCGAAATAAATCATAAATATTAAACGAGGCTTTCAGAGTCGGGGGATTACGGGCGAGGGTTCGCTCCGGACGAGACGGGGGTCCGCGAGCTTCCATTCATTCCGTCTTGTTCTCCCGTTCGATATATCCCTTTCGCGATCATTTCATCCGCGTCGCGCGATCTCGCGCCCTCTCTCCCCACCTTCGCGATTAAACTAACCTTACGGAAATTGCAGACGTCCCCCCTTTCTTTCATTTATCTCTTCCTTCCTTTCTTCCTTCCTCCCTTTCTTTCTTTCGCGTGTGTTCCGCCCGGAATATTTCAATGACAATGGAACAGCCGTTGTCCCCTTTGAGCGATAATACGCTTGACCGTGAATCCGAATATAGAAAGGTTCGAGTCGAGCATCCGCTATTCTCTCCTGAGCTCTGTCCGTATACACGTGTTTTCGGAATTTACAGAACTCCCGTACAAGCTTCCAGGTCCGTGGACTCAATTTCGTACGCGTCAATGAAATTCGAAAATTTCCAACATATTTCAGATAAATCTCTTTCAATGTATAGAAATCGATACCTCTTCACTTCCTTTTCTGCATTTTTTGCAATAATGAATATACTTTTTTGAGAGAAAAACATTTTTTTTTTATAAAAAAAGATTTAAATAAATATTTTATACGTATACACTGGAATTTACCCCTGCTTGAACGTTGTACTAAAATATTGAATTGAAATATTGAAACAGAAAACAAAAATTGAGGCATACAATTGTATTAACATGGAAAGTGTTCTACAATAAAAAGATATTTGAATATAAAAATTATATGTGGTTTAATTTTTATACATATGATTACTAAAAAATTGGATGCAAGTAAAAAAATATTTACATTGACTCTTGCTTTAAAGTATAATATTTAGCCACGATTGAAAATTGTGTTAACGTAATTAAAAATATTTTTTTGGAAAAATAATACATAGTATTAAACACTGTGATTAAAAAATGATACCAAAATTCAGATTTATGAGAACCTAAATTTTGTTCTGTTCTCAAAGCACATAATGGAAAAAAAATTAATGAATTACGACGAACATGGAAAAACTGATTTTCTCAACTTTTATCGATAAACCACAGATCCAGCTTTCCAATGAGTTAACAGCATCGTCGAGAGCCTAATAAATAATTGGCTCATTAACCCCCTTGCTTGAATAACTCGACTAAAGGATCACGATAGCTTCTAGTTTTACTACTCACGAGGCCTTCTTCGTGCTTGATTGGCCACCAAGATCGCTTCATTCTGAATAATTGCATTATTAAATGCAATTTTTTTCATCGAGGTGGTACCTTAAGGTAGAGTACATCTACGAAACGATTTTTTTTAGAAATTTGTCAAAATTTTGCATAAACTTTGATGCTATGTGCATATGTATATTAAATTTTACGAAGTTTCTCTGCATAGAATTCGAGATATTCATTATCGAAAATCACAATTTTTTCTACTCCCCCATAAGAGCACGTATTAAATATTGCGATCTTTAACTGTAAATATCTTGACTTCTAAGAAGTAGAACTTCTTGAAATTTGGTAAAGCTTTTTATAGTATACATATATGTCAAAGAAGTTTCAATTAGTTTTGAAAAAATCCTAAGATTATGATTGTTTTAATTGTCATACATACGTAACAAGTACAGGTCATTTTGGATGACCTTAAATTTTGAGTATGTTGTTCTTGAATAAATCAGTAATAACTTTTTCTAATAAACTTAAGCTGTTGAACCACTTGGTCGGGAGAAAAAGTAAGGTAAAAATGTTTGATTTAACTGTCATGGATGTACTACATTATATTTAAAAAATGAATCGATTTCTATAGATAGTAAAGCTTTGTAAAATTTAATACTTATTTTTGTATGCTATTAAAGAAGATCTGTAATAAAAATTTTTTAAATCTGTCTAAGGTTAATTTTGCGGTCATACGACATTAAAAATTAGATAAAATTTTGTTCGTCTCTTGTCTCTCGAAACAAAAGAATTCATTTTGAGAACTGACATGGAAAAAAGCAGATTCTTTTTATTTGAAAATCGTCGTCCCGGGAAAAAGCGATGAATCGCAAGAAGGCTTTTCGAGCTCTCTTTTATCAGGGCCATAAAAAGGAAGCAAGGTACCTATACGTGAGAATAAAAAAGAGCATCGTCGTCGAGGGTGTAAGCGCGAGTTGAACCGTTGGGAGCTTGGAAATGGGAGCGAACAATCGTTTCATCTTTTTTCTACTTTTTTTTTCTCTACTTTCTTGGGTCCGAATTTCGAGCTTTCGGAGTCGATGATCGCGTCCACCCTCGGCCGACTTGTTCCTTCGAATATGGGCAATCTTGGCCGACCCCTCGGACCGCACGAGGGTGGTCTTCGAGTAACGACGCGTTCTCGGTTAATCAAGCCATTTCGCTTCTACGCCAGCAAAATGAGGATTCGCCACCAAGCTTTCATTCTTTGCGACCATTTATTTTTTTTCTCGGCTCATTTCCACTTCCAATGAGCTCATTGATTTCTGTCTGTCTGTCTCTCTCTCTCTCTCTTCTCGATTTGACAACCAAAAACCATTCAATAAATCATTTTCAAACTTTATACAGAAATTGTTTTATACATTTCAAAAACACAGTTCCAAAAATTTTCTACTTGTTGAATCATTTTTTGAATTACTTCAATTCACCCTTAAATATCTCATTCATTTATTTCGTTTTCATAAAAAATAAAATCCTTTGAATGTTTTTGGTTTTATCGAGCTTAAATTAAAGTTTTATTTGATTTTATTTACTACTTGATTTTTAAAATTTAATTTGTATAGTTTATAATTTTTTTTCATTTTAATATGGTGAAAAATTTATTTCTGAATACACCTAAAGTTTTTAATGCATGAGAAACGTGTTAAAAGTTTCTCCGTGTTTTATCACCGATATAAGAATAAAGAAAGAGCGTCCAACAAAATAATCCGGAAAGAGACTCATAAATGGCTTTATTGAGGCATTCGATGTCGAGCTTGGTGAAGCGAGGATTCTTGAGAAGCCTAAAGGAAAACCGTAAAACCAGAATAACTATCTGGATCATCACTTCTTACGACTCTGCTACACGAATTTCGGATTGCGAGATTCCACGACCAATGATTAATGATGTGTGATTTCAGAACATATAACTCAGCAAGTAGTTAATTAAAAACTTTTTTTTTATTAAAATAAACAAAGGCATTTTTCATTATACACGACTTTTTTTTTAAATATTTGTTGTTCTTCATTTTGTTATTATTTTGTTTAGTATTTTCTTTTTCTTAGTTTAATATTTTATTATTTGTTTTTTATTTTATTCTAATATTTTGTATTGTTAAGGTTTTTTAATATTTTAAAAGATTTTTAAAAATCTTTAAAATTGTTAAAGATTTTTAATCTGAAGAATGATTAAAAGATATGTAAAAAACTTATTAAAATTCTAAAAATTCTAACAAAAATCTTTAAAAATTCTTCAAGATTCTGAGATAAAAATTCTCACAATAAGATGAAAATCTAAATACTATTCCCGGCGTTTATTCACTCTTCGTGTTTGAGCGAAAAAAAGTATAAGAGAGTATGAAAAAATTAATGGACGGACATTACGCGCGGTTTTTTGTCGTTTGGCATGAAGAGGAGAGATGTGTTTGGCGTTCGGCAAGTCAGTTGCTGACACAAGACGCGCATCATCTCAGAAAGTGTAGCAGTGGCGTGGACGAAATCGAGCAGTTTGCTCTATTGCCAAGCGAATATACACTCGATGTTCTCCGAGCTTCATTCGCAGTGTTGAAAAAAGGTTCTGTATTTAAAAATCATCTTTATTCAAATTTTAAATAAATTGTGCTTCAAAATAAATCTTTTTTTTTTAATAAAATTATCGTCAATAATCCCAGTTGGATGGATAAAATATTTGTTATGCATGAAAAAATCATTATGATAAAAAAATTAATTTGGAAATTAAAATAAAAGTTAATGTCATAAATCATATACAGTACGTAACTTTTTACGATCACTTATGAGAATTTTTTTATTCAAAATGATTCTGAATCATTTTTTTTTAATTTTATTTTGTTTTATTTTAAATGATTTAATGAAAAATTTCGATTTCAGATATATTGAAACTTCGTCACAAAAAATAGTAACTTCCAACATCGCCGCGTTAACAAATTCGTTTGGGTATATCGAAAAGGAATGGTGAAGTATCAGGAAAAAACTGAACAACATCGCCATCATGCAAACGCTCGTGAAAGAGTTCGCACCCATAGGTACACTTATATGAACAAAATACTTCAATATATGTATATCTTATAAGCATATATTTAAAAAATGTTTTTATAATAATAAATAATAATAAACAAAAACTCATTTAAATTGCACATGAACTAATAAATTCGTCAATCACTGTAAAAATGGTATATTATCGAACAGTGTCAACACAGCATACGATTCTTTGCGAAATCTCATACCAACCGAGCCTGCTGATAGAAGATTGTCGAAAATCGAAATACTGAGATTGGCAACCAGTTACATAAGTCATTTGAATGCTGAACTTATTGCCGGACACAATCAGCCTTGTCTGCAGGAAAATGTGACGATTCAAAATTCTTACAACGTTAGAAACGAGCAGAAATTGAGAACTCGAGTTTGTATATTTTGTTTAGCTTTGGATAAAAAATCGAGGAACACAATAGTGACTTCATATTAGTATATCTTTATAACTATACATAGGAATAGAATTCACAACTTTTATACTTCAAACTTTTTTAAAAATTAAACCCTAATAAAAGCAATACACTATACACGTGTGTTGTAATTTTTAATTGTTTACGGATCTATTTTTATTTAAGGAAATAAGCATGGCCAATAAAAAATACTGAATGAAATAATGGTTATCCAATGATAAATTTGAATTAAATTTCACATGTTAATAAAGATAGTATCTTAAGAAATAATTGTCGGATTTGAAAAAAAAACAACCAAAAAATAAGCATCATATTGTGATTGACAAATATTTATGATAACGATATAACAGTGATCAAAATGTATTTTTGTATTTATATGGAAAGTAGAGCAATACACATGAGCTAAGCACAATTTTTGTTCTTCATGTATCCTTTCACGTCATTGTTAAAAATTAATAATAAAACGATGTTTCAGTTTTTTTTCGCCAAAATTAAAATAATAATGGATTTATGAATTTGATCAATAAAATTTTTCTATGACATTAATATGATGAGCAAAAGTGTATGGGATTTGAAAAAATGTATGATAACGAAACAACAATAATGAAATAGTATTTTTTGTTATTTCTATAAAAAATATATATGAATATGAAACAATAAATAAGATTCACATTTTTGTTGTATTTGAAATAAAGTTCAAAAAATATAAGACTTATCTCGATTTGGAATAAAAAATTTTGTGATATTCGATAAACTGGAATAGTTCGTCATTTCGTGCACAGACCAGGCGATTAAAAAAAATTTATGATAACGAAACTACAATAATCAAATTATATTTTTTGTTATTTCTATGAAAAATATATATGAATATGAATAAACAATGAATAAGATTCACATTTTTGTTGTATTTGAAATAAAGTTAAAAAAATATAAGACTTATCTCGTTTTGGAATAAAAAATTTTGTGAGATTCGATAAGCTGGAATAGTTCGTCATTTCGTGCACAGACCAGGCGATTTAAAAAAATATATGATAACGAAACAACAATAATCAAATTATATTTTTTGTTATTTCTATGAAAAATATATATGAATATGAATAAACAATAAATAAGATTCACATTTTTGTTGTATTTGAAATAAAGTTAAAAAAATATAAGACTTATCTCGTTTTGGAATAAAAAATTTTGTGAGATTCGATAAGTTGGAATAGTTCGTCATTTCGTGCACGGACCGGGCGAGGGTGTTCAAGTTTTCGGGGATAGCCGGAATAATAAATTGTCCCTCAGTTGCGGGACATATGGGGAAAGCGCTAATGCCGTTTTACGGCAATGCGGATCCCCGTAACGCAACATGGGGCTCGAAAAGCTTGTCCGTTTCGTCGCGGAGCAGTTTTCGAAGAGGCGCCGTTTCGCAGCGTTCGTAAGCAGCAACATGGAACAACGAAAGGCAAACAGCAGGAGAGGGACGCTCTCGCTTTATGGCTATAGGGATTTGGGACCGGTGACAACCCAGGAATAACGCGTCTCCTCTCTCCTTCGATTTAACACGAAAAAAACACCGTGTTGAATTCTTATCATCTCGAACGGCAGTACGTTAGCTCTACTCTTCACTTTTCTACTCTTGACCTTATTTTTTCGTATTTCATCTTGAATTTGGCTACTATAAAAAAAATTGACTATTTTGTAATAAATTTACTCAAAACAAAAACTCCTCATCTGTAGTTTTGAAAAACCAAATTTAGCTTAAAATTTGGTCTTGAGTAGAGAAGTGAAGAGTAGAGCTAACGGATCGCCAACTCGAACTATTCTTATTCCGGACTAAAACTTTCCACTCGGTGTCTTTCCTTCGAACATATACGTTCGAAGCTTTCATTTAAAAAAAATTTTTTTTCTCGTTAGCACTCTAAAGATATATTTTTCTTTTATAGGAATTACATAAAAATGTTGATACTTATAAAATATCAGTATTTCATATACTGATCAATTTTTTAAAAATTTTACTGTTCTAAATTTAAAATATTTATTTAGAGTATAAAATCATTTAGACAAATCACATTTTTCGTAATAACTCTAATTTGGTTCTTATGTTTTTTTTTAATAAACTACAAGTAACTCTTTTTCTAATTTTTAAACTTTTTAAACTTTTCTAAACTACTCTTTTTCTAATTTTTTTCACGTACAACATACACTGAAGAAAAATATAACAAGTTTTATAATAAAGTTGTAACTATATAAATATATAATAAATATATATAATTAAGAATAATAAGACATTGATATATTTACATAGTATTTCGCGGTTTTTGAACAAAATCCACCGAAAAAATTATATTAAGGTACACCCAATTTCAAGTGATTTTTCGGACAAATCTTACACTCATATTTTTCAAGCAAGTAAATTGAAATTTGAGTATGTTATGAAGTGTATACTATACTACTGCATAACATTCTTGAAATTTCAAAAACGAAAAAATATGTTTTTACTTTTGTTTTTTAATTTTTTTTTAATTTCAAGAATGTCACGTCCTAGTATAGCGTAGACTGCATAACATATTTAAATTTCAGTTCATTTGCTTGAAGAGAAAACAGTAAAAAAAATATACCCTGAGAATTCGTGAAAGAACTCGAAGGAAAAAATATTACGTGAAAAATTGGCAAGAAAAACGTCAAAGACCCGGATTTTTCACAAAGAAAAAAAAAATCTTTTCGTCTTTGAAAAAGTGCGGATTTATATTGTGTGAATAGAAAAATAAAATTTTGAGGGCGAGACGGTAGAACAAACGAGGAGAACAAAGAGGATAAATATGAAGAGAGAACGACTGGAAAATTGGGGGTTGAATAATTATGAAGAAACGGATAAGGCAAAAGGGTGAAAGAAAGAGAGAGAGAGAGAGAGAGAGAGAGAGAGCGGATGAGGGAACGGGAGCTAGAGATTTTGAAACAAAGGGCTCGAGAGCTCGACGCTCGAGGTATTGTTGCCCTTTGCTCTTCGCCCTCGACCGGGCTCGTACAGCGAGCGGATCCCAGCGAGGAGAAAATTTTTCTATTCGCTGCGAAACTCTGCGGTACACTCTCCGCCAAACGCTTCGTTCCGAAAAAGAAATGGCCCCTTACTATATTCGAGAGAAAAAGAAAATAATAGAGAGTCGCGAGGGACAACGAGAGCTTTCGGGATAAAAACACTTTGAGCGGTCGGAAACGGAAGTGCGCTCGTTTGACGCCTTCCTCCTCACGATCGCAGCTTTCCTGTTTGATTGTTCCTCATCATGGTCAATTTTGCGGTAAATTGAGACAGACTCGATTCAAATGCACTTGCAGCAATGAAAAAATGTCGGAGGATTAAAAAAATTAGCATTGACTTAAAAAAAAATGCTATCCAAACATGAGAGGCGACATGAAAATATGAAATTTTGAACAAAGCCAATTAAAAAAAAAATTTTTTAATGGATATTAGATTTTGTAAATTACTTATTAGTTAAAATTATACTCAATGAGCTTTTGAAATAAAATATAGTGGTATATAATGTTCATGCTGAGTTATAAATAAAAGGAAATTAACAGAGACTGAAATATATCCAAACGTTTAAGAATGACAACGAAAATAATTAGTATAAATAAATAATAAATTAAAACGTAGGAAAAGGGACATGCTATAATCGAGGGAAATCGAGAAAATGCTAAAAAGCATTTTTTAATATTTTTTTTTCAATAAACTGATAAATAATCAAGTAAATATTTCACAATTACAGAATAAGACGATTACAGAATGCTTATAGAACTTTTACAAGTATTACAAGACCTCACAGTGAGTATTTTTTTTCAATTTTATTTACAACTAGGCAATGCGATACGCGCTTCGCGCGTGCTAACTTTAGTTATAGATTGACGTTTTGAGAATCTGTCAGATCTTTTTGTGCAAACTGTCAGTTTACATCTATGAATTTAGTTGGAATAACCATCGAAACAAAAATAAATTTTTGAGAGCCAATCAGAATCTTGGAAGGTGACTTTAACAAGTTTTAATTTTTTTGTTTCAAGTCTTGGAAGCAGTAATTTAGTTTCATTTAGTTTCTTAATTTTTCTTTATTCATTATAAATCGTTAAAATATGCTTTTCTTTTGATTTTTTATAATTTTTTAAACAAGTTTTCCTTTTTTATTCCAAGTCGTTAACGTATATATTTTTCAATTTTTTTCAGAACGATATCGGCTAAAAAAGTTTCATAAATTCGTCGAAAAGGGAAGAATGAACAGGAAGAAGGGACATTGTTCTCGAGCGATGTACCAATTTCTTTTTCCTGCGTGCTCACAGCCCCAGAGGACAGAGCGTACAAAGACACGATCTTGTTTTATCTCTGCCCTCGTACACGTAGCGCGTTTGTTGCGCGTCCCCGCAACGCGGCCACACTCGGCTTCATTCGTCTTCTCCTCCTAGCCTGGCAGAACGGCCGGTATCTTCCTTCTCGGCTGTTTTGTCGAGGGTGCGGCTAGCCCCGAGGCGCGACGGGGCCAAGATAGGGCACGCGAGTCGTCCCTGAGAGCTCCGAGCTTCCATCCCTTCTCTATTACTGTACGAGCAACCTTTTAAGTGGATTCTGTCTTCGGGCTCTTTTTCCCTCTCTCTCTCTCTCTCTTTCTCTCTTTTTAACTCTCCTTTGCTCTTACTCAGCTCCGATAAATTTCAAATCGGATCGATGAAGACGTGGTTAATGGACGAAAGAGAAAAAAGCGAAGTAAGAGCTTCTGAGCCGAGTGACAACTCTGTTATTATATCCGGCATCGACCCATGCATCACGTTTCGAACACTTGGCGATTATCAGAAAAAATATATATTTTATTTTCAGTTGATCCACATTTTTCACTTTTATTTTCGGATTCTTTTGAATTATTCTTCACGTATTGGACATCGATTCGTGCACATTTCCGATTCGAATTCTTGACGATTGTTTAAAATATAAGGTTCACCGGATGGTCCAGATTTTTTGCTTTTATTTTTGGATTCGTTTAAATTGTTTTCCATTAATTCAATATCGATTCTCGTACATTTTCAGTTCGAATTCTTTATGATTTTTTAAGTTTATATAAGGCTCATCGCATGATCCATATTTTGAATTTAACTTTGTTTTAATTATTATTTACAGATTTGATATCTATTCGTGCACATTTTTTATTCAATGATTGTTTAAAATACGAGGTTTGGGTGGTCTAGATTTTCTGCTCTCATTCTGTGATTCACTTATATAAATGATATTTTACTATCAACTCATGTACGTCTGTGGCTTGAATAGTCGATAATTTTCAAACATCTGTATACTCTATAAATATTTTGCGACATAACCGATTATGTGGACTTTTTGCAGTCATTATCTAATTTTTTAAAATTATCTTTTACATATCGATCATTAATATTTTATTTTTGATTCTTTTAAATATTTTAAAAATTAAAGTTGATGTAATGTTTATTTTATTGTTAGCGTATCACTTTTACTTGAAAGAATAATTATTCGATACAACAAAAAATATATTTACAAATTTTCCAGTGGATAAGTATTAGCAATTTTGAAGAAAGCATTTATTTGGTAATTCTTTCAAAATTAATAAATATTTGGTTGCTTCTAATTTAATTATTTTACTCATTTCATTTTATTTTATACATTTCAATTCAATTTTTATTAAATATTCTAAATTCTTAATCAACTAAATTGTAATTGGTTATTTCAACAAAACTTTGTTTTCAGTGTACCATGTTTTCTCTCTGTGTGTTTCGACACATCATTACTTCATCGTTTTACTCGATTTATCAAAAATTTCGACACACGATACTTTACGTCACGAAAGTATCACAATTCAGGTTCAGGTGACAGCAATTCAAACATTGTCTTTCTATTTCTATTGCTGTCGCTATTACAGGTATTGTTTGAAGAGTCCATCGTGAGTCTTCGTATAACTGCTTCGACTGGCTAACGTCGAGGGAGCAAACGTGAGAATTTATCATGTGCGCTTTTCGTACTCCCTCTCGGGTTTCGCACATTTGTAAAAGTCCTTTATTTCACGAGCGATAGACACGTTTCCCACCGTTCATTCGAACGATATATCTTCGTACGTCCCTCTGCGCTTTTCCCAATTATTCGAGACACAAGCATACCATTTTTTCTCATCTTTTCTATATATTTTCCTTCCTATCACTTTTTTTTCCTTATTAAAATTTTTGTGCATTCTCTCATTTTCTTTATTTTACTAACTAACTACTAGTATTATGATTATCAATATATATTTATATGATCTCAAAAGAGTACGCGTTAAATGAGACAATCGAGGCAATTATACATGTCAAAATTAGAAAAATAATTTCATTTTTTTAAAAATAAATTGCGTAATATTTAATTAAACATCAAATCAAATTATTTATCAGTTCATTGTATACTAATAAATGTAGAATGACATTTTTTTCAAACAAGCACTCTGTAATAGTTGAAAATTAAGGTCATGTGAAACACCCAATTTCGAGTGATTTTAAAATTACAAATACCACACGCTAGTATTTTTCCACCAAATTCAGTGAAATTTGAATGTATTATGCAATGTATACTATGCTAGTTCATGACGTTTTGGGAATTTTAAAAACCGAAAAAAATGTTTACTTTGGTTTTTTTTTTAAATCTCTTTGAAATTCCAAGAATATCACGCCCTAGTACAGCATACACTGCATAACATATTCAAATTTCAGTTAATTTGCTTGAAAAATACGAGCGTGGGATTTGTCTGAAAATTCACTAAAAATTTGGTGTTTCATACGTCATCTTAAATAAAATTATTCATCAGTTAATTATATCGATCATGAATTTAGTTACTAAATCAATGAAAGGATGGAAAGAAGAAAATAGGTTTGTGAAAATGCTTCGTACAACGTGAATAACTCTTCCATTTCTTTTAGTCGTATTTTCTCAATTTTCGATTACGGTTTCCTTCCTTTTCCCTCGAACGCCTCATCGACGATTTGTCAATTTTTCTCCCCAGGAGCCGGAGAGCTTATGTCGTGTATACGCATCGGTGTTTGATAAATCATGCGATAGACGCAGAACATTATCGCCAAATGACGAAAACGAGATAGGGTGAACACGCGGAAGAAATTCCGTCCTCGAGTATTTTCCGGATGGACATCGGAGCTCGATCCCCCTTTTCCATCCATTCTACACGACTTTTTTATGTATTTTTTCTCAATGAAACCGAAGCTTCTAATTTTTAATACGGCTTTCAATTATGGTGCGGGAATAAAAGTGAATGAAATCTCCCACGGCATTTGTTACGATAAATTTTTGATGCGTTATATTAACATTTTTTAAAATAAAAACTAATAATGACTTCAAAAACAATGATAAAAGTAGGAAAGTTTTAAAAGTGATTTACATCAGTTAACGATAAAATAGATTCATTGTAAAAACGGTGACCAGTGGCCAAATTATTTATATCTTGTATCAAAATATATGAAAAATTATTTTATCGAATGTTAAAATGATTCATTAAACAGTTATAGAGTTATCAGAGACTCTGAACTCTTAGAATTTTATTAACATTACGAGCAGCAACGCGGCCGCTTTTTTTTAAGACGATGCCGCAGAGATCCTAGGCAGTTGGAAAACGCGATTGGTTCAAACTTCTTTAATTCTTTGTCAATGAGAATAATATATTTTTAGCCCACGCAGGTTAATGGCAAAAATGGGCTGATCTTTGGATTTTGACGAAGTATCAATAGTTTGTAAGTTTGAGCAAATCGTGTTTTGTGTCACGTGGTACATCTACGGCATCACCTTAACATGTTTGAATTGATATTTTACTGTTCTTCTAAGCACATATTTCATACAACTTCACATAACGCGCTCTATTCCAATTAATTGATTAGAGGTTTCATCTCTTTTTTAATATAGAATACATCTGCACCGACATTTTGAAATGACATTATAAATGAAAAATACTAAATTATTCACTTTTCGTATGATTGAAAATTACTGGAACTGACACTCAATTAAACTTGTCGAATTTCTACGAAATGTTTTTCGGTAACGAATTACCTGGCGAGACCCTTCGTCTTACCTCGACACTTTATACCGCCCTAATGATTCCAAATTCAGTCGAAGATCCAAACAATCAAGACCGTGTTCGGTTTTTCACTCGACCTCGACGAATAATCTCCATGGATAAACAATAGTCGAGGTATTCTCGAAAATTTTGAATTTTTTTTTTCCTCGTTACGCTCGATGAATTTTCTCTCTTTATTTTTATGTTTACGATCCCCAAACTATTCAGGTATATTCGTCCACGTATATTTTATATGAATAACAGAAAATTGTGTTGTAAATTGTTTTTCACGTGAGCTGAGAATATTTAGCGTGTTCGAAGACCTCCAGCCTGATTTTTCGAGAATCGAAAATAGAAAAATCTCAAAAATTCAAGTGGCGATATCTTTTCGTGTCCTCGACGACATCGACTTCATAATAAGTCATAATAAGTTCATAATAATTCCTAAAAAATTTTGTAAGATGAAACGAATGATTCAAACATCAAGGTCGTTATTTTCAAAGCAGCACACGTTGAATTTATTTTTAAGGAGTAGAGATTAGCCAAAATTCAATACGCTCTGCTTAATGCGCTCTATTCTGATTAATCGATTAGAGGCTTCATGTCTTTATTAATATAGGATTGTTTCTTATAGAAAATTCACACTGACTGCAAACGAAAAATGATGATGGAAGTTGAATATTTTTTACTGTAGCTGTGCTACAAGTATGAAGTAACTCTATAAATTCATATACAGCGGATCAGAATACGTACTATTAGGTGGGTCTGATTCTGTGATAATCGTTTCAACATGTGGTTCACGAAGACGCGAGCATAGAACGCGTATTTAACTTTTTTTTCAATTTGAAAAGAAAAAAAAACACATTCTCATAAAATGCTTCTATACGAATTTCTACATTATGAAATTGGTATAAATTATATAAAGATTTCTATAATACAGTCTATTCAAATAGTTAGTAAAATTAAAAAATATGTTTATATCCACTAAACCAAAACTTTGATTAATCTATAACAATTAAAGTTATGTTTTAAAAAACTCTATAAGATCATATTGTATCAAATTGTTTAAATAATATCGTAAATTCTTCTTCTTAATTTCATTACATTTTACTTATATGTATTTTCTAGTGAATATCTATGTATATTAAAAAACATACAACAAAAACCTGATCTTTGAGAGTGTAACATAATAACTGTAGTGTAATATAATAAATAATAACAGTGTACTAAGTAATAATATAAATAAGATAAATAAATAGATTAGTAAAATGAAAAATATTGAAGATTTTTCATGATAATTTTGAGAAAGTTGAGTCTCTCTTATGATAATGTTCTGAATCTTCTTCTGTAATGAAAATTACAGCTTCTATACTAAAAATATCAGAAATCTAAAAAAATAAAATAAAATGTTCAATATAGATAAATATTTTCTATCTATTTAAAGTTTATTTTCTCATAATTCTCCATAATGAGAGTGCAGTTCTGAATGTTTTATAACACGTCATCGAATAATGAGGAATGAATGAAATCTCGTACACGAAATTTGTCACGACAAATATTTCGATGGGTCATTGTAGATTTTTTTTTACATGAAAGAAGAAATGAGGAAATCAGAGGAAGATAGATGGCGAGCGAGAAAGATAGTGAGCGGAAAAGAGAGAAAAGCATGGGAGGGGTTGTTCGGACGATTTTGGATTGAGCGCTCGCGTGTCTCCATGGCTACGCACCCCAAAATAGTTATTTATTCACGCGATTCGCCTCTGGCCTTGGATCAAGTTCCCTCCGAGCCTCGTTGCCGGCACGATTCCACGCTTCCCTCTTTCTCCTTCCAACGAGGAAATTCGTTCGATTTCTAGCCTCCTCGTCGCTCTTATAAAAAAAATCACCCTCATCGTCCGTATGTTGCCCTTTGTAATTATCGAATTCTCCCGACTTCTGCAAACCCTGCTTATATATATTTTTCCACCACTCCGGTACCCATGGCTAAATTCTAAGAAAACAATAACAGACACTGCTCTTTGAGAATAACAACTTCTGGTAACGAGCATACATGACCCGTCCACCCTTAAAATGGTACAACTCCAAATAAATACTTTTGAGACAAATTTTTTTTATTTGAACAGTTCCTCTTTAAGATGATGTGAAACACCTATAATTTCAAGTGATTTTTCAGACAAACCGCACGCTTGTATTTTTTAAGTAAATTAATTGAAATTTGAATATGTTATGCAATGTACACTATACTAGTGCATGACGTTCTTGGAATTTCAGAGAACGAAAAATAATGTTTTTTTACTGATTTTTTAATTTTTTTTTAATTCCAAGAATGTCGTGCACTAGTTTAGTATACTCTGTATAAAATATTATTCAAATTTCAATTAATTTGCTTGAAACATACGAGCATGGGATTTGCCCGAAAATTCACTCAAAATAGGGTGTTTCACATCACCCTATGGTGTTCCACATAAGGTGGTTGTGCCGTCAAATCGTTTACGTCGGATTTTTTTTTAACGCGGCCGCTTTTTTGACGTTTTAATTGATATTTTACTGTTCTTCTAGACGCATTCTTCATGCAACTTCGCATAATGCACTCTATTGCGATTAATTGATTAGAGGTTTCATCTTTTTTTAATATATATAGGATACATCCGCACTGACATTTTTAAAAAGTATTTTGAAACGATATTATAAATTAAAAACACTGAACTATTCACTTTTCGGATTATTGAAAATATTCGGAACTGACACTCAATTGAACTCGTCGAATTATTTCTACGAAATGTTTTTCGGTACCG
>JAPYYW010001536.1:0-28087 GCA_030522545.1 Cremastinae sp. A BG-2022a
GAAATTTAACACAGCTTTTTATTGTACTTCAAAGAAGCTTCCTCAAGTTTTAAAAAAAAATCCTAATATTATGATTTTTTAAATTTTCATACGTACGTAACAAGTACAGATAAGCTTGGATGACCTTGAATTTTGAGTATGTTGTTTTTGAAACAATTTGCAACAACTTTTCTTTTCTAAATTGAGATAAAAACTATTGATTTTACTGTCACAGGGGAACTACCTTAAATGTTAATTTGAGATAATATTTTTAGTAAATAAATACTTGAATATTTAAATATGTACAATGTCCCAATAGTTGAACAGAAAATTGACCCTATATATCTCTAGAGGGTTCAGCAAGTTTGTCCCAATAAAATAAAGTTATGAAAAATAAACTTCTTCGTATAGGAAAAATTATCCATACGATTCTATTGATAAAAAAATTATTGAGACATTAAAAATAATATAGCAAAAATTGTCCAAGTATTAGGACGTTTACCTTACTTCAATTATAAACTTGTATTCGTTTTAGAAGCGTCGTGCGAGATCGTAGCTTCGATTAGCGTTCGAAAGGTGAAAAAATAATTACAGACCTTTCATTAACGATGATTAGTGATCCCGGGCTAATCATATTTTCTCAGCCATTGCCGAGCTGTCCTCAAAGCATGATCGCACCACTTTACTAATCCGTTAATTAGCCCGACCGGAAATAATTAAACCGAGTTACAACAGGCTCGATAACGAGTCTCACCTGCTGTCACTCTCGTTCTTTTCCAAGCACGATAAACATTTTCATATTTTACATAATTTTCGTTACATTCTCTCTCGCTCTCATCGAACATTTTTTTTTCGCTGTTTCAAGCAAAATGTACTTTTTTTTACGGAAATAATAAACGCGATGCTGCTCAGCGAGGGAACTGGCAAAACTGAATGTGATTTAGAAGCTTCGAAATTGTCGAGTCCGAGGCATGGTCAGGAGATAAAAAGAGGAAAAAAAAAAGATTGTGAGAAACGAGAGGAGTGTCGCGATGAAACGCGAAGGTATCGCTTCTCGTCACACCGGACACACTTTCGTCAATATTGACGAACTCCTCAACGAAAGCCAACACGCGAGTTCTAGCTTGCTCAAAAGAAAAAAAAACGAAAAGAGAGAGAGAGAGTGGAGGAATTTCAAAAGAGAGCCCGCGTAGATTTGTCGAGAAAATGGCATTTACGTAATTCTAGGATCGATCGCTGCGTTCCCCGACCGGAAATTGAATCAATCGCGTACGTTTCCGGCTTTTTTTTACATCCAAGGTCAATTTATGAGGCCAGAGACGCTGATTTTTTAATTTTTTAACTGCAAACTTTTTATTATATTTATCCGATGAATCCTGGCATTGCGCCGAACTATTTTTAATCGTATATTCGATTACAATAATAAAAAAAGTACCTCTTCCGAATATCACACAAATTTGTTTCTTTTTTCCAACTTTTGCAATCTATTCTAAAGCCCTCGCTACGTAAAATAATAACAACGAAGTATTGCAACGGGGATTAGTTTGAGCTTATTTTTTTAGATGGTTAAAAGTAGGCAAAACGATAAATAAAACAAAGAATATAATATGAGAAAAAAAACAGGAACAATTGTCACAGAGAACGAATTATTTCTTCCAAATATCCTTTGGTTGCTCTGAGATATATATTCTATTTAAAAACGAAAAGCTACGATTTCATTCGAAAAACGCGAAGTCGCCTATTTCCGTTTTCTTTTCCTAAAAAAATTCTGTATAGAGTCTACTTTTTTTTCGTTTTCGACCAGCAGAATACACGTTGAAAAGCTGTGCTGACCGAGGCTCCATTAAATGCGATATTTCTTTGCCTAGTATTCTAATTAATCGGTATTATCAATTAATTGGTGTCGTTCTCGTCGTTTTCTATCACTGGGACTCTCACGAGGGAAAATGTTCGATGCTTATTATTCGTCGCGTAATTCACCCTCGAAACTTACGTCTTGATATGCTACCTTAAATTACATCGATTACCAGACTCATGATTTAAAAAAAAAATCATTCGAGGCCGCGATAAGTGCTTCGACATTAAAAAACGCGTATCAATTTGTGAATATGAATAATCAGTGTTCGATCATGGCTTTTCGGGATATCAAAACATTGAAATATGTAGTACGGTTCGCAAATAAATGCAATATCACTTCGGTGCTATTGACGAACGAAAATTCAGTTGAATTTTTCGCTTCTCGTTCAACGATGATTAATATGGAAATGGATTTTCCAATTGATAGAGAGGAAGGGAGGGGTGGGGGGCGGTTCTTTTGAAATATTCAAAACTCCCACGAAGTGTAAGATGCGGTCCAAGGCGTGACGACGGCCCATGGCGGGAATTGCGACAGGAAACGCTTGAATCTCAGCGATCTTTGATTTTCACCGTGCAAAAAGTGTCCGGCTAGAGCGACGGTCAATATAGGCCCTTTGTGAGTCATCGGTACCTAAAAGAAACATTTTTTTCATTCGCTCTGCACAATGCATTATTATCAATGATAATAAATACTGCAATAATGAAAAAAAAATTAAATAGACCTTTAATAATGATAAAATATTCATAACGAAAAACAATTTGACACGAACGAACCAACGTTGGTGTTTGAAGGTTTAAAAATTGAACACGAAAGTTCCAGACTCACAACTAAATCCAAGGAAAACGTATAAGGAACACAGTCAGAGGCACAGGCGTAGAAAATGAAATAAACTTCTCGTCCATTCCAGGCAGGACCTCGCAATGGTTTTCCCTCGATCACCGTCCATTTTTGTAATCGGACACCTTTGTAAGGTGACAAAACGATTCCTATGTGATCAGGACCTGGAAATTACGAAAAAAAACTCAACCAAATCGTAAAAATCTGAAACAAAATCATACATCGTCGATCTTTCTACCTGTAACGTTGAAAGTAAAAGATACGATTTTTCTCAGAGCTTTTCTCGAAACTAGCTCCAATCTCGTGGGAATGTTGATCAAGGGTGCAGGTCCGGGTATCCAGCTCGTTTTCCTGAAACAATATTTAATATTGATTACTCGACATTATTTATATCGATTGATGAATGCAGGATATTTAAAAATAGAATAAAAATCATCTAACCAGAGAAAAGTCGTCACAGGCATGAGATACGGTAATCCGCAGTACAATTGTTCCTCGCAATCTTTTATCGTGTGAGTCGCAGCCCCGATTTCAGGTACCATCGCCTCGACGCTGTGCGGACTGTTCATGTCCAAGTCGACGATCCAATATCCACTGCCGGAATATTTCGTAGTCCCGTCGACGTTGAAGAACTGTCTCTGCGTGTGCTGAAACATTTTTAATTTCGATATTTAATTATTTGATAATCTCATTAACGAAAATACTGATTATAAGTCAGTTATTTATTTAATTATTTTTTTCCTGAATTTCCTGAATTACCGCGATCATAAATCGTTGCGGTGCGGGCGACGCAACGTCACCGCTGTACGGAAAACCCAGCGGAGTCAATATCAGTACACCGACCGATATCAAAAACATTCCGATCATAACGCTGAGCACTCTGCTAGCGTTTTTTATCAAGAGGACCAGTGGGAGCTAGAAATACAGAATCGCGTAAAAATTTTTTTACAGGATGCGTGGGTGGAGTTGGTGACTGATGAATGTTTTACAAGCGTCCTTACCGTAAAGCCGAGGAGGAGGCAAAACAACAGTGAGAGCATGTTCGCTATGACGACTTCCGAATTAATGCTAGCACCTAATCGTCCCATTATGGGAATGAATAAATAAAGGGCGCCGATAGCCAGATAAAAGGACTGGATGTAAGGTAAGCTTAGAATTCCAACGTGAAAGCACAACCATTTCCAATCTATAAAAGTTTAATTATTCATTTCAATACGTTTATTGTGCTCGAAAGTAAAATTGTCTCACCTCTCCATTTGTCGAAGAAATTATGTCGCAGGATATTGCCAACCGAGGGAAATATGACCCAGTGGAGCGGTATGAAGCCGGAACGAATTTCGAATATGATGCAGAGAAGCAGGACAAACATCCATATAAGGCTGTACGCATCGCAGTAGAGTTGGTACAACGTCCAGGGTGAGTTCACGTCCTGAAATTGGCATTTAATCACAATTTTTAATGAAAATCTTCTCGAAATAATTTTATTATAAATCTCAGAGTTACAAGGAAACGCTGAGACCTGTCTTTGACGGTTCCCTATGTATAGAAACAATATCATCGACGTGGCAACCGTTGGACAAATGTAGAGAAAGAACAGCCAAGCTGGCCTGGCGTACCAGCTCATTACTTTTCCCAATTTCGTTAAAACAAGAGCGACGAACGTAGCCGATATCATCGAGATCAGCCACGAGCCGATCACAGCTGCACCGCATACCAAAATTTGTTTGATGTACGTCGAAGTTCTCACATCTAGAGAAATACATTTTTTTTTAAACTTGCAATTAGAGAATTTTCGATTAAGGAAAAAAGAATTTACAAACTAGCTTTATTAAATTTACCTCTTCGAGCGTTCTCCATGTTCAAATAGACCGAGTATACTCCGATTATAAGACTAGCAATGTTTATGATTCCGGCGATGTATTGGGGCCAACGAATGACGAATGCACCGAGAAAATCGAAAAAAACGAGACTCCCGTCGCTGTCTTCGGTAAATGTTTGGCTCAGATAGTGTCCGGACGTTATTCCACGTGCGAGCGCCAGGATATTGTCACCGGTTCGTTGAAAGGATCCCAGAGGTATTTGACTGACAGTGTCAAACTTTGTGTGATAAACGTACCCATTTGTCGCCCAAGCAAAATCGACACCTATACCAACGAATAAATAATGTCAAGGAGGCTTGCAAATAATTTTAAAGGATGCGAACAGGTGGGTCTTCTTACCGGATACTTTCCCGAAATCTCGAAATATTCGAAAGTCAGTGTCACCCGGGACGATCCCGCTTTGAAATATTTCCTGGGCCAGGGACGAGGCGTACGGATAAGGAACAACTCGAGAATATACCTAAGAGAATTTAAGTTATTTTTGTGTAAAGAATAATGACGTTTTACTCGTGAGACAAAAAAGGGAGAGATAAACCTCGATGATCCAAGGATTGTCCGGACCAGCCTGGAACAACAATTCTCGACCTCCGGCACCGCACGCCTCGATGTTTATAAAAGCACGTACTTCCTTCGCCCAGGCATGTTGCGTTATAAAACCGTGAGACGCCTGAATAAAAATTGGAAGCAGTTAAATTTCTATTCCCTCGTACGTTGTAACTTTATTTTATCTAATTTATCTGGTCTTGATTTACCTGCAATAAATTCTCCTCTGCACCATTGAAAAGGAAAATAATATTGTGCTTCATGTGCTTCGGGCTTCTGGACATAACTCTCAATACTTCTAGCATAACGGCACACCCTGCTCCATCGTCAGAACCTCCTGAAAAAAGATTATTAAAAATTGAAGAATTTCTTTGACCCGGAGATGAATGAAAATTGATGAAAAACGTACCTGGGCTTTCAACAAATGTGTCAAAGTGACAGTTGAGTAGCAAACTGTGTTTTGATGGTCTGTGGGGACCAAGTTTAACAATAACGTTCTGTACATTTCTGTAGACATTGGTCATTCCGTCTAAGAACGTGAGAGGAAATGCTCCACTGTGTTTTGTCACGTCAACTGTTAATTTGTGATTTTCACTGGCTTCTTCCACTATCTTGTTAATGACTCCCATCAAAAATCTAACTGCGAGCACCTCGTTCTCGTAACTTCCTGTTATTCTTGGTCCTATCGAAGTCAAATTTATCACATGATTCCTGGCTCGTTCTGCGATAAAGCTGTCCGGATAGAATCCTTCGTTTTCCACCAGTTTGCCCTCTGGCAAATTTTTCTCTAAAACTATTACAATTAACGAGACTGAGAGAAAAAAAGTTAGGACGAAAATGAGGTGTTGCGTTCCATTCGACAGAGAATGCTTCTTCTTTGTGGATCCTTTGTACTCAAAAAAAGTATCCGTTGACAACCTTTTTGAAAGATTTTGACGAAATCTTATACCGTCCTTCTGAAAATTGAATTTATTTTGTCAATTGATGCAAAATATCATTCAGTATGTATTTTTCAATTTTTCATTATTTTGCTTTTAATGAACTTTCCGTTTCATCATATTTTTTAGATATTGTAAAAAATTGAAAAGTCAAAGTTGTTAATGTAAATTTTGACAGAGTTGTAAATATTATTTGCGGCTTGAATTTTGCAATTGTGTAGGAATTGTTTTAAGGCTTTTTTCAGTAACGAAATCATTTTCGTTCTACGCATCAACTTTCGTCTTTGCATTACAAATTAATGCATTCTTCATAAGGGCATTAATGTGTCATTTTACTCGAGGTTATGTAAAAAAAAAAGAAAAACATTTTCGTGCAAAACGTCAAAAGAGTAACTCACCAACATTTTCCAACTTGCGCTTCGAACGAAATAAATAAAGTTCAAGTTTTCTTTTTAACTGTGTCGTGATTTTCGGTATAATCGAGGAAAACAAAAAAAAAACATTGAACTTCTGTTAACGTTCAAGGAGGAGCATTGTACTGCATTTTGCCGCATCGAAAAACGCAATCCGGCGCATTACAAAGTCGCGGTAAACTCGCGCGCGTACTCAACTTTGTTTTTTGACATCGCGGGCGTACGCGAGATCGCTTTTTTTTTTCGAAAATCCTCAACGCCAGTCGTACGTCGATCAATGAAACGAATTATGCAATGATTTTTCAAGAGGTTCGCAAAATGTAGTTTAAAAAAAATCTTATCAGTTGTTCTCCAAATCATGTCCACGAAAATGATAAGATAGAGTATCAAGCTCTTAAATTCAACTGTGGTCTGAAAACACAAGTGCCTAGTTTTTTCTCAAAATCTTTATTTATCTTTATTTAATGATGCAAACGTTATAAAAACGAAGTTAAACAACCCATAAAAGTTTATTTTATCTTAAAACAAATAAGAATCGTTTGGATTATACTATTATTTGGTTTTTAATACATATTTTTAGCGCACCTCAAGTCTATTGGTATTTTTCTTAAAAAAATATAGAATATTCATTTAGCATCACAATTTGAAATGTTAATCATTAAGGCATCGTTTGAACTCCGATAAAAATAAAATCGCTCCTTTTACGTAACTATAGAACCTGTTCTTTTCATTGAGTAAAATATTTCATAGAAACATTTGTACATATATGTTCATATATAATCACAGTGATACCCACAGTGTCAACTTACACTCATCTCTTAACAAGATTAAGCGTAATAAAATGCTTTGAATGTATTGAAAGAATAAAAATCAAAATTCCTTGGTAAAAACTTGAACTAAAAATAAATGGCGTTCTCTATGAAAGTATAATAAAAAGTATTTTGGAGTTTTTACAATTGTATCGTGTCCAAGGACGAGAGCAACTCACAACCTTTCGCGCAGTACGAGCGGAAACGATTTAAGCAAGTTTTCGACACGGCTTTCGTTAAATTGTGCTGCAGATCGAAAGGGTCTTGGATGCACATGTCCGAATCGACTCTGAACGGTTCGGTTTTGCTGGAGAATCCCAGATATGTACGATACAACTTCATTTCTTTGGGCAAATTATACAGATCGAGGAAATCTTGTTTCAGGATTGAATCGCCGATGAGAGGACACGCGACTTCGAAGCGAAAATCAAAATTTGCATAGAACGTGAAAAATCTTCGCAGGTGTTCCGTTAAACTCAGAGCTCCTTCGGGTTCGTAGTACGAGAAGTTGTAATTCACACCAGTTTCCCATCCTGCGAATATCAACGTTTTTTTTTTTTACAAATTCACGTGAAATCGAAGCAAATTTTCTGCCTCTCAAATTACCTGCTGTTATCTTCGATGATTTGCTTTCCTGTACCAGCGTCGCGACACTCGGCAATATTGACTGCGTTTGGAAGAAAAAAATGATGAACCAGTAAAGGGCATAATTCGTTATATGATCTTTTCCCGAGAGGTCGCAAAGTTCCATCCACTGCTTCAGAACAAGGATCAACTTTCTGCACGTCGGATACACGTCATTGTAAGCTCTGCAAAACATAAAATTTGTACATTTTTCTTCGTGAAAACGTAAAAAAAAAAAAAAATAAGACGATAATCGTACCGTATCAATTTCGAATTTTCGACAGCGAGGCCATTATTAAAAGAAATGTCGCAGTTGAGCTCCGTTTCTCGGTGATAAGCGCGAATAATTGGCGATCGACAGCGCGTCAAGAGTTCCTCGACGTCCCAACATTCCGGATTATTGCTCAAGCTCTCGTGGATTAATTTCATGAAGTAATCGAGCTTGGACTGATCGCCCCCACTGTACATGTTATCTGGAAACAGACGTTAAAGATATGCATTTGTAAGGATCCAAGTCACAAAATAAAAATAAAAAAATATACAAAAAGTAACTCACGACAGTCGAGAAAGATATCGACGTCGCTCTTGTCAGAGCCAACGCCAGTGATTCTCGAGCCGAAAAGATAAGCCTTGGCTCGCGGAAATTTGATCTTCGCTATGTTTTCAAGATCGCGTTTCAACAAATCCTCCTTGGAATTCATCAGAGCGGCCGTTTGATCGAGATACTCAATTTTCTCCTCGACGTAGGTTTGAGCCTCGACGAGAAGTTTTTTCGCTTCCGCAGGTAACTCGAAGTTGGCGTAGTATTTCTCTTTGGCCAGCCACTTGTGCTCGTTTTGCTCGATGTGATAAAAATACGTCGATCTGTAGCCGAACCAGAGCACGGCGCAGTCCGGACAATAATCCATAATGTGGGGCTTCTGTATTCTCTGCATTGTTTTATAATGCTTCTTATTTTTCAGATGTTTCACGAAGGTGCACTCGTTCGGTAGAATGCTCCTGCAGGGAACGCACCAATACGCTTCGACGCCGTACCAATCGCAGCTCAAGCGTTTTTTCATCGCTGCAAAATTTTTCATCGCTGTCAATTTAACGTTTTGGGCCCTTTCTGCGTGGTCGCGATCTCTAATGTGGTCTCTGAGCGAGCGATCCTCGTTTTCGATGTACGTCTCGCACAAAACACAGCGAACCTGCTCGTCGCTCACTTCCTCCATGTATTCTTCGGCGAGGGCGAGATCGCTAAGTTGCTCGGGTGTCACGACGAAAAGATCATTGTCAGCGATCATCATTTCGAAATAATAGCAATGATCGACGCTCGAAAGATGCTCGAAGTATTTTTGCAGCGTCGTCAGGGAAACGATCGTGCGACAGATCAGGCAATAAATTTTCTCGCTGTCGATCGGGAGCGTCAACTCCAAACCGAGCTTCGTGTCCGCCAATTTTTCCTTCAGTTCGTAAATCCAGTCGTCGTCGAAATTCAATAATCGCCTGACTTCCTTCGGATCGAATTCTCTTCTGTGCGTTCTCTTTTTCACGTTTATCGCGCACAATCTGGGATCCTCTTTGCTGCGGACGATCTCCTTTTTCGGCACGCTGGCGAGTGGACGGGCGACCCGTCGTTCCTTGTTGCCGTCCCATTCCGAGGAATCGAACAGAGGATTTATTTCGCTCTCCTTCGTCGATTCTTTCGACTTTACCGTGTCGCTGTCCGAATCCTCGGAACCGCTCGATTCCGATCCATCGCTCTTCGACCTATTTTTTTTAATTTTCTCTTTATCTTTGACATTTTCGCCTTTTGTCGGATCCTCCGGTTGGTTCAACTTGACCAGTTCGGCAAGTAAACTTTCGAGCTCCTCGGACGTCAGGACATTGCAAGAATTCTCGGCCGTCTCAGAATTTCCATCGATTCCGTTCGTAATTCCAGCAACTTGGGAATCCGAATTGCAATTCCAGTAAGGATCGTTGTTCGCCTCGTTCTCGTCCGCCGCTTCGTACGGGAAGAATTCCGCGATAACGTGCTTCACAATGTGAGCGTGAAAATCCTCGCAGTTCGTGTAGATTGTTGGCAATTTACAGATGTGGCAGGACCGTCTAAACGAGCCACGCTGCTCAATGCTTATCTTGGCGAGGTCGTCGAGATTTAGCGCGTTCAGGTACCTGCTTCTCTTGCTGTCTTCGATCTGGTCCAAAAAGGACGACAGCTCCTCCTGTATGGAATCTAAGATCAACGTCAACTTCGGCTTCGACGGATCTTCGGATTCCGGCCTGTTCTGGAGCTCCTGGAAGATGTAACTCCCGAGAACATTTTTCAACCTTATTTCCTGTACGCCATCGACCGATTCCCTCTCCCTTTCTTGAAATCCTCTGGCCACGGAAAATTCATCCTCGTTCTTTATCAAGGAGCTCATGTGCTTTTTATCCTTCACGTGGAGATGAACATTCTGCACGTTGTTTATCACCTGATCGCAGCAGTGACAAAAATACGTGTCGCCTTCCAACAGAATAATCTGGTCGCAACCGTATCTCTTGAGAGCAGTCACGTGACGGGCTCCGGTCACATGCTCTTCGATTTTTTTTGTAGGGACCGGATATTCTCTGACGTCGCAGATCTGACAGAAAGACTTTTTAGCGTTTTGCCTGACGATGAAATCGTAAGGCTGTCTCTTCTGAGGAGCGCACGCTTCATCGAATTCCGCTGGTAGATCGACATCGGGCGTTGAGCTCGCCCCGAAATCCGTCGTATCCTCGGACAAAGCTGTTCCGGCGGAAGAAGGCCTCGGTTCCTCGGACAAAGCTGCTCCGGCGGAAGAAGGCCTCGGTTCCTCGGAATGCTGCGACGAATTTTCGCACGAATGGAAGACTTCGTGCTCTTTGCCTAGCAAGTGATCGTAGAGCTTTAGAAGGTCGTTTATTTTTCGTTGACAAAAGATGCAATAGAACTTAGAGGTCCATGCCCTCATGATATTGTCACAGCCATACTTTCTTCGAGATTCGAGGTGCTGCTCGGTGTAAATGTGATCGAAAGTCGCGTTGTAGTCGTCGATTCCACAGCAGCATATTATACAATAGAACGAGGGATCTTTGGTACTTCTTTTATCAGATTTTTTCTTGTTTTTCTTATTTCCAAACGTCCTTTTGTACAGAATGTGCGAGCTGTCGACGATGTAAGTTTCCGACGATTCGAATAGATCACCAGGATCATTACTTTCATCCGAAGCAGTAACAATACTTGACGGACAATTTTTTTTCTTGGAATTTATTTGTGGAAAATCAGAAATGAAATTATCATTTTCGGCGATTTTGTCGTCGATGGTGGCCCACGTTTTGGCTGGAATGCTCGAAGTTGCGTTAGAAGGATCCTCATCCAGATGAAATTCGCAGAGGAGCGGCCGAGAAGGTATCACTTTTTTACTCAAGGGACCATCCCCGTTCATCTTTGCAGTCGCTTCTGGAATATCTTCTTCAGATTTGGAGCAACCAGACACTGTCCTCGTCTTTAAGGTCTCAGCTTTCACTCGTTTCCTAAATTCTTTATTAAACTTTGACAATTTTTGAATGTGCTCCTTATCTTTGAGATGTTGAACAACGTCATCCGTGGTCACAAGGTTTCCGACGTTGCATATTCGACATTTGACTGTTCTTTTTTCATCAGGCGTGATACCCAAGGAAGCAAGTGTTTTATGCAATTCCAGTGGCAAATCATTTGGTATGTAACGAGAAGTCCCTTTTTTCATAAGCCTATGCTCCTTTTTTTTGCAATGCACAAAAACATCCTGTTCTTTTATCAATATCGTGTCACAGACGTAGCAATAGTAACCCGCTTCGAATTTCAGAACTTTATTGGTGTAAAATTTTTTTGCGTGTTTGAGAAGTATCTTTGTTTTTTGGTTCTTAATAATTTTTTCAAAGTTTTGCTTTTTTTTAGATACTTGTGGAAGTATTTCCTTATTCAGTTCCAGGCTCCATGGTAAAATAGAATGTTTTTGGGCGTGTTTTTTCCAGCTCTTCCAAGAATAATGAGACGTGCATTCTTTGCAGCAAACATGGTCTCTCAGATTGGAAAAATGTTCTCTGAATATTTTGAGTCTAAACTTGTGCTCGGCGTCTTTTATGTGCTTCTCATCGAACGTCTCCGCCGTTGAACTATTGCACAACGAGCAGACAAACTGTTTCAACTGACTACTGTAATATATGGCATTCTGAATGTATTTGTATTTATCCACAGATTCCTCCGGCCAGCCAGCCATCTCCGTTGTTGGCAAAGAACAAAAAATTTATATTTGTCCTCAGAACAAATACGATGGTGATCTTTTTGGAGAAATTCTAAAACAGAGAATACTACCAATAAATAAAGACTTTCAGAAGGAAATTCCATCGAGAATGAAATTAAAAAATCTTTCGTTCAAACGAGAAACTTGCTTTATTTTGTCTTGAGGAAGTACTTTGTTGGTTAAGAACGACGTATTAATCATTTAAAATCAAATAAATAAATAAATAAAATAATATGACAATGAATAATTGTTGATTTGTACGCCGATTATATCATTAGTTGACTGTATGCTGCTTCATTTTATCAACAAGCTGAGCAAGCATGCTATGGTTACAGGACCTACTTGAGAAATGTGCACACGATTTTTTTTTTTGCAATACTCACTGTTTTATCAACGTATTCAGATTCGAATGTACCAACAACCGATGTGAGCGTCCGAATTGATTTAATACGCCATCTAGGCAAACAATTACGCGGGAATCAAGCTAGCCTCGAAATTTTGTTTCTTTTTTCTTTTCGTTGAATTTCTGTCAAATTTATATGTTGATTTTTCTATTTTTTTTAAAAAGATTGCAGACAGATAAGTGTTACACAAAAACTAAAACTTTTTCGTACAAGTTACACTATAAAAAATATGATTATACCGATTAAAAGGTTAGAAGTTTGAGATAGAAAATTGTGGAAATGCGAGTTGAATGTTGGGCGATTTTCTTTTTTTTTACAATTTTAGGACGAACGATGATTTATTGGAATGGGTGATGATTGAAATGCAGGGTGAATTGGAGCAAGTCTCTGACAGCAACACCGAGGAACGATTTATCGGTGATCTACACTTCACAAAGAGTGGCCAACCTGTTTTGATTATCGGCATTCACATTTTACATGGAAAGGAAACGACACTTTCAAAACCGTTCGCAGTTTTAGAAAAACTTGAGAGGAGCAAAAATGACGATCGATCTACCACGAGTAACGTAAATGTCTCCACAGAATATTTCGTCAAGGCAATTGTGAAGAAAAAACTCATGTTCAGAAGCAGACCCAAACCAATTGTCACGGATATGCCAATTTCTAGAAACTGATGTACTTTCTGTAAAACATTTTTAGTTAGGCTTTATTTTTTAAAATATTTTTAAAGATTCTTGAATAAATAATTTCGATAATAATGCGTACAATATTTTTATTGAGATTTATTTTCATGTTACACCATTTAAACTTATAATGTGAAATGTTTATTAAAGACACACTTGAACGAGTAACTTGAATAACAATGTAAAAGATATTTCTTAAAAATCTTGATGGAATAATTTTTACGGGCACACTTGGACGTCATGCTGTTTAAAATTACATTAACATTAAATCAGTTTTAACATAAAATTATAACTTTTGAGATTCCTTCACTGTGGTGGATTGAAGCATTATTTCAGAACGGCGTGGTGCATCGCATCAAGGCTCTTGGAGCAAAAAGTCTGAAAACGCCACAGAGTTGCTTTGGATACATTTTTTGTAAGATTTTCTTTTTCATCGAAGGGATTCAGAATGCATATTGTGCTACTGGGATAGTAAGACATTTCTTCGTAAACGTCAAAATCAGGTGACGCTTCGTCCGAAAACTTTTTTTTTTCTGTCCCAGTCAGCGGACATATAATGTTGTAATGAAAGTCAAAGTCCTTATAAAAAGTAAAGAATCTTTGAAGAAGTCTCTCGAGTTTCAAATCATCTGATTCCATGGAATCTAGAAATGTAATGTTTCCAATTATTAATTCATGACTTCTTTTATCTTTTGTTAACAAACCAATAAACTCACCCTTCATCAGTAATAACGTATTTGTATCCTTCATCAATGATTCCATGCTTGGTAAAATGGATTCTCTCTGCAAAAAGAAAATTATGAACCAATACATGGCGTAATGCGGTATTTCTCTGGAACCAGCCAAATCGCAGTGAATCATCCACTGTTTGATGAATAGCATCATTTTTTGACAAATTGGAACCATATTATTGATTTTTCTAAAATTGTAATATCACAGTTAATACATTTGGTTAAAAACCTTTTGAAAAATTATATTTATATGAAAATCAACAAACTTGAGAAGCTTGGACGTCTTTTTCAGAAACCCCTTCCTGAAGAATATGTTGCAATCAAGTCCTGTTTGTTTGTGATAAACGTGAAGAAAGTCATCAAACTTTTCCTTAATACACCAAGTCTGTGAATTTGCGCTCAAACATCGAATAACGCGTTTTTTTATCGCCATTGTATTTAGATCGATCTGTCGCTTGGGATGCACATTTTCCTTATCCAAAACTTCTATATAAAAGAAACAAAAAATAAAAATTAGAGATAACAATGAAAGTCCTTTTTTTTAAGATTCCAATTTTTTACTTACCCAATTGAAGAAGAATATCAATGTTGCTATTTTTCAGTGCTAGCTTATTGGATCTTGAACCTATCAAGCAGATATCAACTTTTTCAATGTACGGTCTTATACAAGCTTCCAGTTGGCCCGTCAACAGCGTTTCCTTTTCAACCTCTTTAACTGATATTTCTTTGAGTTCAAGAATCACAGATTCCACACTCTTTTCAACATCGATTAAAAAATTTTTTGCAATTGGAGTCAATATGGTATCCATGTACTGATCATTGCTCATCCACTTGTGACCACCCGTCAAACAGTGGTAAGCGAGAGAGGTTCTGAATCCGTAGGAGAGAAATCCACAAGGAGTGCAAAAATCAAAAATTAGTTCTTTTTTTTCTATCTGCTGTTCCACCTTTTCAAGATGGCAAGAGTCTTCCAGATGCAGAATGAAATCCACTTCAAAATCGAAAATTGTACAGCATGGGACACACCAGTATCTCAGAACTCTGTACCAATCGCATGCTGTGATGGATCTTGCATTTAAAAAATAAGCATTTGCTTTTTTATCAACTATCTCGTGCTTCTTCTTGTGACTTTTTTTATTAATGTGTTTCTCCAGAGTAGAGTAGACATCTTCCACATCCTCTTTGCAAAGACGACAGTGGACAGATCCTTTTTCAATCTCTTCCATGTACTCCAAAATTAAATCCAATTCGCTGTATTGATCGGTTATCTCGCGAAACAACGAGTGATCCTGTTCTATCTCCTCGAGTTTATGGGAGTGATCGAGACTGAAAAAATGCTCATAAATGAATTTCGGAGCAGAGGAAAAAATAGTTTTTCTGCAGACGAGACAGTACATCGAGGTACAATCCTTTTTAATTAAACACAATTTCGTACTGAGCTCGAAAATTCGCTGTTTTTCTTCCATCTTGTACATATTGATCGATTTAATATGGCGCTTCAATTTTTCTTTTAACTTCGCTATTCTGTTCTTTCTTCGCTGCTTCTTAGATTTATTCTTTATTACATATGGCTCTGTGGAAATAATACTTGTTTCTTCATCGATAGTTTGATCATCGATCGTATCGATAGGCGCATGATCATCTTTGGTAGAATTTGAATCAGGAAAAACATTTGCGTTCACGTCGATCTCTGGCCTGAAAATTTCGACGCTCGCATGCTTTGCCAAATGACAATGAAAATCTGCAGCAGAAATATCGTGAAAAATTGTATGACAAAATTTGCACCATACTTTTTCGAAGCTCGATTTCTTCATCTGCAAGAATGTCGTTAACATTTTATTCTTTTTTTTCATTGCCGCCTCCATTAGCCGACGTTTTTTCGAGACGAATTTCTTCTTTTCGTCTCGTTTTTTCGGCGATGTCAGACACTTGGAATGCTGATTTCCTTTAACGTGTTGGCAAGCATTTTTCGAGCAATGAATTTTGCAGTCACAGCACTGACAATAGTACAAATTATTACGAATGCTCTTAATCTTCTGACAACCGTAACGAATTCTTGCATTTTCGTGCTTAGCACTTGAGAGATGATTCTCGACTTCTTTATCCTCGTGAAATTCTTCCTCACAAATGTCGCAATAAAAATTCTTATACTTTTTCTGCACAAGGCAAAAATCGCGACTTTTCGTTAAGATTTTCTGTTCAACGGGCATTTCGTTTCTCAAGCGAATTTTTTTTTTTAACGATTAACAAAATTTAATCGAGATATTATCAAGATCTCGTGCTAATACGCCAAAAGTTGATTTATTTTTTATAGTACACGTCTACAACACAAAGTTCATTTTTTTGTCTTTTTCACGAAATCAAATAATTATAAATACATCCTCCTTTTTATCACGAGAAAAATGTTGTACAGAACAAAATTGAACATTTTTATCTCGTACTATATTAAAGGATTGAACACTATTCAATATTTCGACTATGCTAACGATTTTCCGCCATAACGCGAAACTAACGAATCACCTACGACTGTCTAACATACTCTGACGAGAACTCTGTTCTCGCAATCTTGAGGGCGCTCTATCCGTGAAACGATCGCACATGGATTATCGAGAGACTCGATGAAAAAAAAAACAAAAACAAAGCGCTACATTGTAATAAGATCTAACCGGTTTAACATATTGAAGTGTCACACAAAGAAAATCGATATTTTCTAGTACAAATTGCGTACATGTAATGTAACGGCATGAAGAACGATTAAGGTAAATGTTTCAAAATAGATTGACAATTTTTGCTATATTATTTATAATACTTGAATTATTTTTTTCTCAATGAAATCGTATGGATTACTTTTCATAGACGAAGAGGTTTATTTTTCATATCGTTAATTTTCTGTCCAACTATTGGGACATTCTGCATATTGAAGCGTTCAAGTATTTATTTAATAGAAATATTGTATAAAATAAACACACGAAATGAGTTCTGGATCGCTAAAATATCAAATAATAGTCAAGATGTGAATTTGAAGCAGATTTTTTGTTTGAATATTTTTTTAAATAAAGATAAAGTGTGAAAAATCCTTAGTTGTCCAACTATTGGGATGTTTATCTTATACAAAATAATAATTGTTAAGCGTCATGACGAAATAAAAATTGAGTAACTCGATTATTGTGTCAAAAAGTAAAAAAAAAACATCTTCTGATTGATCGTGTCTGTGAAGATGATTCGCAAACGTAATTTTTTCTTTATAAATATCACGATTTTCTATGATTTCATTCGTTTCTCGTATTTTGCTTCGTACAATTACAACAAATAGGGATGATTTTGTGCCTCCAAAGTTCTCAGTACTTCCAAGCTTTTCATGCAGTAAGTTCGAAAACGACATAGATTGATTTTTTTCACGAACTTTGTGATATTGTTCTGCAAATCGAAAGGATCCTGAAGACACATTGCCGAATCGACTTTAATCGGCACTGGATACTTGACGCTATTTATGTACAGGGTGTATGATTTCATTTCGTCGGGTAACGTTCCTTCAACGAACGCTATCTTTTGGATCACCTTTCCAATCAGTGGACAAGCGACGTTGAAACGATAATCAAATGACGCGTAAAGATTGAAAAATCCAACCAAGTGTTGCTTGAAATCGAGGCTCGTTTCTTCCAAATCCGACGAGTCTTCCTTGTCAACTGCAACATAATTGTACTATAAACTTTTTCCAACAGCAATTGTTGAAAAAGATCCTTTTTTTAATCAATATTAATTTTCTGTCTACGAAATACATCTTACTTTCTAGTTTAGGGATAAACTTTTTGAAGGATTGCAACAAGACGAAGCTTGGCAAAATTCCTAGAGTTTGAAAATAAAATATGAGGCACCAGTAAAGCGTAATAGTTGAGATTTGCTCATGACCAGCTAAATCGCACTTAGCCAACCACTCTGACAGAAAAGCCATCATTTTTTTACAGATAGGACATATCATGTTGAGAAATCTGAAACAGAAAAGTTGAAATTTAATTCATGAGCAGTGGAAAAAGTAAGACAAATGAATTTGCGTACTTGAGAAACTGTATATTGTCAATTGGTAGTTCAATCTCAAAATTCATTTCAGTATTGTATCCGGTTCCCTTTTCGTGAGCTTCCGTAATGGACAGTGCGCACTGCGTTTCAATCTCGCTCAGGATATCAGCAAACTTGAAGTTTTTATAATTTTCCACAGATACCAAAAATTCTCTGGCAGCTTCTGGAAGCAGTGGCGCCGTGAATTGTTCGTTTTTGGTGAACCATTTGTGCATGAAGCCGCTATTGTGATTCACCTGAACGGAAAAATCTGTGTACCACAACAGAGAACACACTTGGCAAAAATCCAGAACTATTTGACCCGTGTCGCCAGTTTCCGTACGATCGAATCCCTCCGGATGTCGACAGAGCAGATGGTTTACGAAGTCTATCTCAAAGTCATAGGATCTCGAGCAAGGAATGCATTTGTATTTTTGCACCTTGTACCAGTCGCACTGGATCTGATCGGCTATGAGCTTTATTTTGTCAATCGCTCTCAAACGCATTTCTGACCATTTGTTGCTGTGATTCTCCTCCTTCATGTGTTCCTTTAACACACAAGTTTCATTAGCCATTTCTTTGAAACAGATAACGCACTGAGCTGTATCTGCAGTTGCGATTTCTATGAATTCCTGAGCAAGAGCTAGCTCGCTGAGACCTCCAGAAGACGGTCCAATCTCGTTGTCACTCTTTTCCATACTGTCAAGATATTCTATATGCTCTTTGTCTCGTAAGTGGTCCAAACAGTTCTCCAACTTGCTGGCAACGATTTTTCGACATATCAGACAGTAATCGTTCCTCGAGTTCGAGATTACCCGTAGATTCATACCCAGCATGATTTTCCTCGTTCTTTGATTCGTATCGTGGATCCTTCTCGTCAAATTGAACATATTTACTACCTTCTCCGCGTAAGAGAACGAATATTCCTCGCTTTCGAGATCCGAGGATTGAAACGAGCTTTTTTCCGCTTCAAATTCCATGTTGTCATGTATATTTTTCAAATATTTCAATTTCAGCGATTCAATTTTTAATTTCATTCACGATAATATGCATATCACTGAATAAACGTTCGTCATCGTCATAAAGGACTTGATACACGTACAAAACTGTGGTTTCGAAAAAACACTGTTGCTCACAAAGAATCGAGGATCTTTGTGGATAAAAAACAAAAGACGTGCTATGTAGCACTCTTTTTATTTACATTTCAGAGTCTCGCACGTGACGGAGTTCCTGTCTCGCTGTTTCTGTTTGCGAACCTTGACATTGACGCTGGAAAGAAGTCAACATTATTTATATATACATATATATAATTTATATATATATATAAGAAATGTAAACGTTCTATTAGTTGGACGCAGTCAAATAAAAATTTTTTAGAAGTGTATTTCAATTTATCTCCTTACCATGTAATTTTTGTGTAAATTTGTAGCAAATTGTTTCAAGATCGAACACATTCGAAATTCAACCTCATCGAAGGTCACGTGCACTTTGATATATATACGTATGAAAATTACGAAACAAAAAAATCTTACAAATTTTTTCAAAAAATAAGGGAAGCTTCTTTGAAGTATGACAAAGAACTATGCTAAATTTTAAGAAGGTTCACCGTCTAGATTTTAAGATATTTAGAATTGAATATCTCAATATTTAACACCGGCTCTTATGAGCACTGAAAATTGGAATTTTTAATAATAAGGGTGTGGTTACATACACGCTTGAGAACTGCGAAATACATAGTAAAAAAAAGTTCTCAAGGGTGCTTAAATGTGTATGTAACCGCACCCTGAATACCTCGATTTCTACGTAATGAAATTTGATACGCGTACGTATGTCATGTCAAAGAAAGTTTGTGCGAATTTTCAATGAATTATGTATTAAAAAAACGATAAATTCTACTTTAAACTACTTTAAAAAATATTTAAACAAAAAATCTACTTCAAATTCGCATCTTGACTATTGTCTGATATTTTAGTGATACAAAATTCATTTTGTGTGTGAATTTTATACAATGTATCACGTTTAAATACGTAGAATTTCCCAATAGTTGGACAGAAAATTGTCCCTGTCTCTAGAATTCAACAAGTTTGTTTCAAGAAATTAAAAGTTATGAAAAATAAACCTTTTTGTACATGAAAAATAATCTACACGATTTTATTGAGAAATAAATAATTAAAATGTTAAAAACAATGTAGCAAAAATTGTCCAACTATGGGAACATGTAGGAATGTTCACCTTATAAAAATTTCTTTCATTCGCTCTTTGTTTCAGCAATAGTCCAAATCATTCAAACACTGTTTCAATAATACAGAGACTGTTCTAGAAGTAATTAAAATCGTAAAATGTTTTTATTAGATAAATCATCTTTTTCAGCTAGAAAGAATTTATTTTGTACTTTTCTTTTATTTCATTTTGTAAATACAAAAAATGTTTTAAATTCTTTTTTTTTTAGATATAATAATGAATAAGTAAAAACACTCGTTTATTTTTGTAAGAATCGGTTAGGGTTTGGGTTTCCTTGCAATTTTTCTCAACTGAGATAACAAAAGATTTTTTGATACTTTCAAAACGCAGTTTGAATTTTTATTTATAATCGTTCAATTATGCGTGTTGCTCAAAAATATTTGTTTAAGCTTAACAAATAGCACGATCTTCGTTCTTTACATATTTATTTTGTAATAGGAACTGATAATAAATGAAAAATATATTCAAATTGTCTATTCGGTCGTAGACGTATAACTTATCCTATTTTTTTTGTTTTACAAATCAAACTGAAATTTGTATTTCATTGAATAACGTTAAAAAAAAGATAATCACCGGAGTTTTTCATCAGTGTATTCTCGAAATTTTGAATTCGAGAAAGCTCCCAAAATAAAAATTCATTTTTTTTTAAAACAAAAAAAGTCCTCGAGATAGTCAACCTTAAACGTTGATACAAGGTTCGAAGTAAAGAAAATAATAATTTGTTTTGATTAACTAATAATGAGTATTCGATGTGAGTTCTGACGACCGTATCTCGAATTTTAATGTTTCTTGGATCGTAATTGCAATGAAAAGTCTTAAAAATGCAGTGATAAAAATGTAAAATGAGAATGAAAAGTAATCTCGATCGTCCGAGACTTCCTACAGGTAATAAAGCAGGGTCTCCAGGTGATTGCTTGGACTCGCGTGAAGCGATTGGGACACCAGGAACGCAAGTTTGTGAGCGAGTTGGCACGGCGCCGGGACCCGGACGGTTCCGCTCCAATTGAAGTACATGTGAGTCAGCTTGAAACTCAAGACTTGCAGCCTCGAGGCGTCCAGGTCGACGTTGTCCGAGATTACGTTGTAGCCGGTCGGCGAGACGGATCCTTGTCGTACGAATTGGGAAACGATGAAGAAGTCGTACTTCAACGGACTCGTGATAACGTCGTCGACGATAGTACCGGCTGGAGGATTGCTCCCGTTGCAGAAAAGCCGAGTGTTCAATCGCTTCGTGACGATTATGTACGCCAATCTAACCAGAGCCGGATTTCCGTAAACCTCGGCCATTTTCATTCTCAACCGTTGGACCTCGTGTTCGTAAACGAACGGAATCTGTCCCTCGCCAACACCGTCTCGATAAAACACTATGCGGCTCGGCAGGGCGTTGTTCACCTCTTTGAACTTTTGTAGAGCCTTGACCATGTTCGTTGCGAGATCGTTCGACAATTCTTCACCGGTCGTGTGCGCGCTCACCGCTGAGAAGTAACGCGTGTACGTTGGATTCAGAGAAGCCACGAGAGCACCTACCGAAAGAAAAATTAGTTTTTATATTGGAATTTAATTTACTTTACTTAGATTGATGAAATTTTTATCTAAACTCACCAAAATCACGCTCCCTGTTGTTCGTGTCGTGACAGACGTCGAAACCGGCGACCATGAGACCAGGAGCCGGTATTTCGACGGTCCAAGGCGCACCACCGATCTTACAGTTCATCTGTATTCCCACTTTCGTTGCGATCGATGCAGAATTTTTGCCCGCAAGATTCTTGAAGAGCATACACTGCGTCGGCACGGGACGATCGATGCAGCATTTTTTCTTTATCGCTGAATAACGATCGGCGCGGTTGTTCGGAAGCACGCAGAATATCAATTGCGGATTGCTCTGGCTCATTATTTTCTCGATCGCCGTCGTGTAATCGCCTGGACGATCGGTCGGTATGTCGTAACGTTGGGGATCCTCTATCGGGAAATTCATCGATCTCACCGAAGATTTCAACGTTCCCACGAATAACTTGAAAATTTGATAAAATATAATTATTTTTGTGAAATTCTGAAAGATTCTGATAATGAGAATAAAATTTTAGCTCACGTCAGCTTCGCGAGCGCTTCGGCTGGGAGTAATCAAGACCCAACTTTTCAGGGGGGCCACGGTGTGCAGTGGTTTGTCTCTCAGAGCTCGTTGCCAATCTGCCGAATCGGTGGCGTTGACGATCGCACCGCGACCGAAAATTATATTCTGAGGGTCGACTCTACGTCCGGGCAAACTGACGAGTTGCTTGTCCAATTTCATATTCCACGTTGAAAGTTCTTTAACGACGTCCGGCTGGTTATGAAGTCTCTGATTGAAGCTCATCAGTCTTCCTATACGACCTTTCGGATCGAGTCTCGTGTGGACCGCCAATTCCCTCATCATGGTATGGTCGTTTCGCATGTCATCGGTCAAACCTATTAAAATAAAATCAAAGCTCAACCCTTTATCATATCGAAAACAGTATAATAAAGGGTTGGACTTTGCCAGTAAACTGACCGGTTGACCGACACAACTCCGGTACCAGGGAGACTATCTCGGAAGATCCGGCACGTCGATCTTGATCCTTGTTTTTAGACAAGAGCAGAGGCTGCTTGCAGTCCCTTATATTTATCTGGTACTTTGCCCGATAATAGTCGCAGAAAGTTATCGTCTCCCCTTTTTTCGTGAATGTCGACATCGGCGACTGAGAAAAGTCAACATCGTCGATTCTGTAGGTGCGATTATTATAATCGGTCAAAACAGTCACGCCGACGACCATCGCTTTGAATCTTTCCTAGAATTGCCACAATATCAATCAACATTTTAAAAAATTGTTCAATCACTGGAAGAGTCGAAGAAAAAACACTTCAAAGTGCGTCAAGTTTATATAGACTACCTGAAATTCGCCTGGATATCTGTTGAAACAGTCCTTAAGAATATCCAGCAGAGTTTGCTGACGCATGACTTTGTGTCGTATCTCCGCGCACATTAGAATGCTGGATTCGTGTTGGCGGATCGACGTTTCGTAACCTGGCCACAGTTCTAATTTATACTGGCGAACTTCAATCTGAAAGTAAGAATAGCGTATTTCTTACTGATGAATTACATAAAATAATGGAATCAACAAAAAAAAAGCAGTTGTTCAACTTACTTTATTTCCTGCGTCGTAGTAATCTTTCCCAACGAGCTGAAGTTTCAAGTACTGCAGACACTTGCGCATTATAATGTTGTAAAATTGAAGATAATGCTCGTCTCCCACGACCATATCACCGACAATACGAATCGATATTCGTATTTGCGCGTCATCCGAACGTCTCGTTGACATGAATTCCATTGGCTTTTTATTTAAAGGCAGAAATAAAAGTTTTGGTTGAAAATCGCGATCTCTATCAATTTTATACAGAATTAAACATGTCAACCTCTGGTAGCCGATGACTCGTGTACAGCACGGTTCCGTCGAAAATGTATCCACCGATTTTGTCTCTGTGCATATAAAGCATTCCCTTGCGGGCGAAGATTCTATCCTCCTCGGGAGCGAAATCGACACGATACTTGTACAGGCACCAGTCGGTCGTTGTTAGCAGTTTAAAATAATTCGCTTGCAACTGAAGCGGCCGTCCGAGAGTTCCTGTTCATTAATGCAATTAAGATGTATTAATTTTAATTGATTAAAATTATATAAGAGCACAAAAATAACTAAAAAATAAAAAAATAAAACTGAATAAAAATTGCACAAACCTTGTTTCGATACAAGAGTGGATGGTCGAGTTTTCAAAATTTCCGCGGATAAAAATTTACGTCCGCGAATCGAACCACGGCCAATGTTCGCATCTCCACCTCCCCCTGCTGAAATAAAATAAGATTTAAAATGACTAAACGAAATGATTGTGAAAATTCGTAACATTGGCGAGTCATTTTACACATTTTTTTCTGTACCAGAAATTTCTGATCTTGGCTGTAAAGTTTGCTGCACGATAGGCTGAGTTGGCGCAGCCTGCGAAGGAGCCGAAGTAGGTCGTGCTGATCCAGTACGCCCAACGCTTGGCTTTGCCGTCTGAAAAAGTTTTTCATTTGCATTTTTAACTCTATATGCGACAAAATGGATTTCTTTGATTTCTTATTTTCAATGCGTACAGGGACTCCGGTATGTGAAGCTCGTCCCGGCGCATTTGCAGATCTTTGGGCCCATGCTCCCTGTAAAGCCGGAGGTTGCAGAGGTTTTGCTGATTGCTGTTGTGGCTGCTGCTGCTGTTGCTGCTGAGGCGGTGGCGGTTTCTGATCGCCTCTCCCACGACCTCTACCAGGCCCCCTCTTATCACTCATTATGCTACCTACAAAACAATAGAAAAACTTCACATTTTTATTACTTTTTACAGATTTTGCAAATTCCAAATCACCAAGATTTGTACAAACTCTGCCTAAAATTTATCACTGCTTGTCCAACACACCTATACTTTTATGAATAATCATCAAAAATGAAAGACAACGGAATAAAAAAAAGTATTGGTTTTTTTTAGAAAATATCAAACATTTTTTTATCTCTTACTTTTCTGTAGAAACTTTTTGTTGGACTTTTTAATGCTCCAAGCTTGAGAAAAAACGTTTACACGTAAATAGCATCATTATTAAAAAAAAAAATTGGAATGAAGAAAAATGTTTCTTTTTCGCGAATCAAGTACGAAAAATACGAATTGGGACGTCGTATGGAAATTTCGAAACCTTCATGTTGGGAAGATCAAATATAATATAATTTTGAAATCTCTCTGTGCTGTATTATTTGGAATGCGCGGCGTTAACGAAAACAAAGGTTCGTATATCACGGATAAAGAGAGCTCGACGCGACACGAGACCTTTTTTTTGACCTTGTATGTAAACAGCGTCAGAAAAGCTGTTGATTATCGTACAAAGGATTTATAATATTCAGAAAGAAAGAATACATGGACAATTATTTAATGTAGAAATTCATGAAGCGACGTACGTAAGGATAAATGGAAAATATTTAGAGTATGAGAAAATGGCCCGCCTGAAATGTTGGGTGTGTGGCTAACAAAGAAACAGGAATCGGAAAACAAAAGCGTAACAAACTTTCAAAAAATAATATAATAAGACATTGTAGAAGTTTTATTTGTAGATCTATATGAAATGAAAAGCATTGAATGTGTTTCTTTTATCATAAAATATTCTTTTATAGGATCGATACATGATACTTTAACGCTTACGAAGGAAGAAATCGCTCGTTCGTCTTTCATTTGTTTCGCTCACTTATTAAATACATTTTTCTTACCTGAATGACTTCAGAGCGAGTTAAAATATTTAAAAAGAATAAAGATTCAGTGACTACAATTAGAAAAAACGAACAACGATCTCCACTATCGTGAAACCGCACAGACGTTGATCGGACGATAGCTTGCGAGCCTCTGTTCTCTGTTCGGTCCAGGGGTCCAGTTTGGTCCTCGTTTCGCGATCCGTGACTCGAGACGCGGAAGACGCGCGGCTTAGGCGGAAGTTGAAGATAAAAATGTGACTGACTCGAAGTATTATTTCCTTTTCATATTGATTACTAATTTTTAAATTGTTTACTGTCTTTAATACAAATAATAATATTTTCGCAGCGATATATTTTTTATAATAAAACTATTAAGTAATAAAAACGGCAGAAGCTCATTGCACGGTCTTTGTCTTGATTTCCGGAAGTAGTGCTGCTCTCTGTACTTCCAGATTGCGAATTAGTTTGAATCTGTGCAAATTGAAAATTGGTCGATGGAAAAACGATTTGCCAAGTTTTTTTAAAAATATTTTCATACTTATTGAATTATCCAGGATGATAAAATCGTTTTAGATTTCGGCGATAAATTCGTGATCGAAAATTGATGAAAGTAGCTTGAAATAAAAATTAGGCATTTAGTCCATGGTGGAATGTACATAAAATTTTTCTTTATTATACATAAATTAATCAGAAGTACAAGTGAAAAAAAGATAATTAGCGGATTTATACAAGTATAAATTAGTCCTTCATTTCGCCCTCCTCGTCCTCCTCCTCGACTCCCCTTATGTACATTACATTATTACACCTTATGAGTACTTCGCCAAGATTTCCAGTGCAAACGCCGTCAACGTGTTCCTCTGTGTTCGCAAGCTGCAAATTCATGTAGCCGTCCACAGAGACGAGATAACCTTTGTATTCGTGGCCCCACTTTAGTTTCACCATCACGGGTTTGCCAGTGAGACCGTTTAAAAAAGGCTTTGGATTAATTGGCATCGTCGCTGCCATCTTGCAATATTTTTTATGGCTGAAAATAAATATAAATATCAATTCTCCACTCGATCGAAATAATCTATAATTCAATAAACAAGAATTTTTGAGGTTAGCGTTTTTGAATAGCGAAAATAAACAACAAAACTTCGCAGAGAGAAATTTCTTTTTTCCCTAATTTTGTACATCATTGTTTATAGGAAAAATTGATCATTTCTTTTTTGATCCAACTTACCTCCTGTCTTTATAAATAAATGAAACGTAAATAAACGTTTTTCCCAGCGAACAGCGTGCCGGTCAAAATAACGCGTCAAGGCAACTCGGACGCGAGTCTCTGACTCGAATCGCCATCTCTCGGTTGAATCGCGTCCTTATTCGCCATCGGTCGAAGAGCAAATTATTTTATCAACAATCGAGACACAATTGCCGACCGAAAAGTTGCAAGACGCGCGCGGTAACAATTGTAAAATTTCATTAAAAAACAGTACAGAGAAAAAAAATTGAGCTATGTATAGTAGAAATGTAGCTATATTTATGAACTATCTAAATAATATGCTATTTAGTTCGCTTTTATCAATGAAATATTGAATTTAATCGCCGGGGAGCTTTTAGTTGTCCTCGTCGGTTTTGCTGCGTTTGAATTTCGAAGTATCGCCCTTGCCGTGGCCGGAATAATAATCGTGGCCACCGAAATGTGAAAATCCGTAGCCGTGACCGTGACCGTGATAATCGTGAGCGAAATTGTGGCCGAAGCCGTGCGCCGGATAAACGGCGTGATGTGGAAATCCGAAGAAGTGCCCGTGCGGATAGCCGTGACCGTGGCCGAAATGTAAGAACGGCTGAGGATAAAAGTGTCCTCCGTGAGAATAACCGTGCTGATGGTGTCCGTGAGATCCGTAATAATTCGAGTTATGATGAGCGCCATGATGAAATGGATACGCCGGCACGGGATACGGCACCGGAACCGGGTACGGAACCGCGTGTTTCACCGGAAACGGTACTGGATGCTGAACCGGCACAGCGACCGGATGTTTAACCGGAACCGGAACTGCCTGCAACCATTTTAACCTCGGAAAAAAAACTTTTATACAAATAAAACTATCGTACAAAAAGGTATTTCTTTGCAAGTATGAGAAAGTATTAGAAATTCGTTAAAATTTTATAAAATCGAATATGATGGAAATTCGATTTTTTATTCGCAAGTTGCAATAAGTTTGATCGTTTCAAAAAATGAACGTTTGAGAAAGTATTTTTTTAAGGTAGTTCTAACACAAAATCATAATAATGAGATTTCGTTGAAAATTTGTGCAATAACTTTTTTATATGATCTTGCATACGTGTATAAAATTTTAAAAGGTTTCATCGTGCAGATATTGAGATATTTATTGTTAAAAATCATGATTTTCAGAGCTCTCCCATAAGAGCACGTGTTAAATATCGTAATTTTTAACTCTGAAGATCTTGACTTCTGGACGGTGAAGCTTGTTGAAATTTTGCACAATTTTTTATAGTACTTTAAAGAAGTTTTCCTCAGTTTTTAATAAAAATCTCATTACT
>JAPYYW010001537.1:0-28043 GCA_030522545.1 Cremastinae sp. A BG-2022a
CGCGCCCCGTATAAGTAATATTTTTGTTATCTGCAAGAAATTTTGCCATCAAATATTCTGTTTTAAAAAAGACATGAAACTCATAATCAATTTATAGAGGGCATTAAACGAAATTGTATGAAGTATACGCTTAAAATAATTATAAAACATCAATTCAAACATGTTGAAATGGAAAAAGCGGCCGCGCAGCGGTCGCGTTGCTGCTCGTATATATATAAAAAAAAAAACAAACAAAAAAAAAAAAGTTTTTCCCATTCTGCAACATTTCTAGAGAATTATTTTTCTTTCTTCAGATATCGATAACCGAGCTGACGCTGAAAAAGGAGAACAGGGTTACACTAGCTCCGACGAACCAGACTTCGATCAATCATACTTTCAAGGGAATAAAGTATGGAGGAAAATACCAGATAAAAATTTCGACGGACGTCGAAGACGCGATACCGAGCAGTCCTATGAATTACCACGCTCCGCCGATCTCCCCGCCTCACCAAGTTCAAGTTTCCCACAAGGAGAACAGCTTCATCGTTCGGTGGCAGGAGCCTGGCTTGCCCGATGCTATCGCTAAGAACACCAAGTATCACTACGAAATAATCGTCAACGAGGGACTACGTACAATTAATGAAACAAGTGCCAAAGTATTCAAGTCGGATCAACCGCCCTTTATTCATAAGGAACCCAAGAGCAGCGTTTTTTACACTTACGCCGTTCGTCTTGTGACCGAGGAAGGGTATCACAGCTTGCTCAGCGAAGCAATAACGATTCAGAGTCCTTCGGGTAAGATTTTCTAATACTAAAATTGCTCCTCTCGTTTATTTTTTATCACTTTTATCAAAGGGCTGAATAATCGTGAATCGTGAATTGAGACGGATGTTTATGTGATTCACTGCACTCAAAATAATTAGCTTTATCATCATTTTTTATGAAACATTTCCGATCGAATGAGTCATTTGAATCGCGTCAATTTATTTTTCATGTTTATTTGAAAAATTTCAAATACAACTCAGTACAAAGATTCACGAAAGACTGATGAATGTTGCTCACCTCTGTTGATCGAGCCTCGTTCGAAATACCGACGTGTAACGTCGGTATATCATTTAACAATTAGCTATCAAATAAGTGCGGGGAGAAACGGTGAAATTGTCTTGTCGTGTTCTTACGCATCAAATTCCAAAGAGTTTTGAAATACATTTCGAAAGGAATGGATCTAGACTCATGTTGAAATCGCCGAATTGAAATAATGTGATATCGTTTCTATTTTCAGATTGGCCAGTCGACATGAACACGTCGAATATTGTTTCTCTCGCGATTCTGATCTCCTTGCTGATACTCGCCCTCGGAGGCGGTCTCGCCTACTTCGTCATCAGACACCGAAGACTGTCGAACAGCTTTACACAATTTGCCAATAGTCATTACGACACGAGACGAGGCCAGGCGACGTTCCCGGGTACCACGAGCGGTTTGGGTAATTTTCACATTTATTCATATCCGTCATCCAAATGCACAACTTATCGGAACACTTTGACTCGAAAGAGAACTCGCAAACGAATAATCCTTTTCATATTTCAGCAGACGAGGAGGACAGCCCTGTGATTCGCGGTTTCTCGGACGACGAACCACTGGTAATTGCGTAAACGCGTATTAAAAATAATGAAAACGAGATGATTATACGATAAGCATTAATTAATCGCAAAGACACTACTATTAATGATAATTTTTACTATAGGCAGAAAAGAAACAATTTATCGTGCAATCGGTAGACGATGGCTTTCGTTCTCCAGTGAACCTGGCAGAGTCTCTTGGACATGTCATGTTTATTCATTATTTCTTATTATATTATTTTTATTATAGAGCGTGGGCGCTTTTCATCCTCCTTTTGTGCTTTCGAGACGAAAGGCTTGCTTTGCAAAAAAAGAGCAAGGTTATCATCCTGTACCGATTTGCCACACTTTTTCCAAACTTTATTTTCGTCTATTATTATAATTAATTAGTAATATTATTATTTTATTACGATTTTTTTTCGGGCGACTCTACTTCACCGGTATGTAAATATTTCAGGTTCCTGCTTAATCGCGGAATTTTCCGTCGCCTCTTAATCTTTTTATTCCTTCGATTTTTTATAAAACAGAAAAATATTCGTTTCACACGTTATATTTGAAGAACGAGAAATTTTATATGTTAAATTCGTAACATTTGTAAAAAAAAAGGAAATAATTGTCCATGCAGTTTATAATTGGATACTTCATTTTATTATTGAGTAGTAGGTCTTTCATTTGAACAATGTTGCTGCTTCCAGTATTAGAAACGTTTTTTTCGTAAGTTAGATTTTAAAAAAATTTCAATGTTTTATTGGTCCTTATTAAGATGGTGTGAGACGAAAATTTTTCGCTTTTTTCTCACTTAAAATGGTGCAATTCTCTCTTTCACCTTTCCTCGATTTTTACTCGTCTATTTTTTTCTTGTTTTCCGAATTTTCTTCTATTCGTACGAAAATTAGAATCGCTCCTTTGCAATTTTTCCGAGAACACGTTCTCCCACCTTTTCTGTACTCTTTCAGTTGCTCGAGGATGAAAGACCCGTCTATTACTCGAGAGAAAAACACGACATAATGAGTTTCTACTGATTTCGCGATACCCTCGAAGAAACCAATTTTTTTTTCTACTACTTGTAATTTTTTAACAATTCCCCTTTTCTTTCTTTTTTTATGTCCTTATTCTAATACGCAATAAAAAAAAACCGTTTTTTTTCTGATGAAAACGAGAATACAAATTCATAAAGAGAGGCTATAACGAGACGAGAAGAAAAAAACGAAAATGAAAATAAAAATGCGCGATCGAGTTCGTTCTTTCGAGCTCGAAATTTTCGTGTAAGCGCAATTTTTTTTTTTTCTTAATACAATTTCTACGTATATGGATGTACATTTAACCTTGATGAGCGGATGATTAATCGGGAATTGAACTTGGGAGATTTCGAAGTTCGTCGACCGTTAACGCCATATTTCAATCGCCTCGAGCCTTCGCGACCAAGACTAATTATTTAATTATTTACCATTACGAAATCGCGCGAGACTCGAGCGACCCGATATTCCCGCACGACCTTATGCGAACGATTTATTATTAATTATTATTAATGGTTATTATTAAGATTCGTCTTATCGAAGAATGAAAGGAGATTTAAAAAAATGTGCTGGCTCGTATGATTGCCGTGTTTTTGTTCGAGAAATCATCGACCTATTGGCATGGGACGTTAATGAAGGAGAGAGGAGAATAAATTTTAAAGGAGATGTGCCAAATCGTCGAGTCTTCTCGCGCAATTCTCATTTTTACGAGGTTTTTTCGAAGAGAGCGTGCGAGAGAGAGAGAGAGAGAGAGAGAGAGCGCGATTGAGAGAAAGAGGGGCAAAGATTGTAGTCTTTACGTGTAAATCTTGACGAAGGGGGTTATAAAATGATAACAGTGATATAATATATTTGCGTGTAAATAAACGAATTTAAGAGCAATTAATCATCGACTTTTTTCAATGTTTCACTTTCCTGCACATTTTCAAAGTAAACTGTTAAAAATCTCGTGTTAATTTGACACCATTCTTGGTCAATATATGTAATTCCCACTGCAGTTTGGTATAGAATGGCATAGTGTTGATAGATGTGGTTTGATTAGTGTAAATAATTATTAACACCGAAATATAAACACCATTTGGTGCTAATTAAAAAGAGATGCAGATTAAGCAACTTAATAATATAAAGAATATTTTGGAATAATGTAAGTTTCGATTTGTTTGTAATATAGGTTTGTGTCCACACTATATACAACTTTGTTCGTAAAATTATTATTTGTTTTTCGCTCTCTATCTCTCTGAATGCAGAGATTTACCTTGACGTAGGGTAATTTACTATCAAAAGTTGTTCTTTTACAAACATTTTTGTGTGCTAATTTTTTTCATAATAGATGTAACGTTAATGTTGAGTAGCAGGTGTTGTGGCAATGTTTGAAAAATATTTATTTTTGATTTTTTGACCAAAGATACCCACGAGGACGGATTTATTGCTTAATGGTATTTGGATTATGGGTCATAAAATGCTGTTTTGGTATGCCAAGCTTCAGCTCAGGTACCTGATAATACATTTTTCGCGTTAATTCTCGTGCGTTTATTGCTACTTAATAGAGTCAACTGCCAGAAAGGTAAAGAGAGTTTTATTGCTGAATTAAATAGGGATGGACCAAATTCGATACTTACCTGAGAAATGAACATTTTTCAATAGGTGATGCTTATATTTCGTCGATATATAGTGCAACAAACTGCATCATCCATCGAAAAATTGTCATTTTTCACGAAAATACCGAGCTCTGCTCATCTCTGTTGCTGAAAACATCAATTTTTAAATCCGTGAAATCAGTAAGTAACACTGCTCAACATCTTTTACCAAACACACACCGGTGTTATTATTTTACACCATTTCCTTTTACCACTCACACAATTTGGTTAACACCGCAATATTTCTTACAGTGTAGGCTTAGGTTCGTCACTTTCAAAGTGTTCAAATAATCGAATATATTATTTTATTTTTTATATATAGAAACATTAATATATTTATATTTCAATTATAAGAAATATAATGCAGATTATTTCATTGGTTCCATCGAAAATTATAATCATCTCTCGTCACTAGCATGATGTTAAAATTTTTATTATTTTTCAATTTACTTACCAATTTTTAAAGTTAATTTAACATTTTTTGTAAATTTTTTTTCAACTTTTTCATATTTAAAAAATTATTTTCCCAGATTTGGTAAGGTAAAAAATGTTGCTTTTTTACAAATAAAGTGTGATATTATTTTCCTCATCTTGTGGAGCAATTTTCTCGAGCAAAATGAAAAAAAAAAACATTTTATCGCGTGAGAATCGATCGAATCTCTTTAACAATTCATTCAACTCTGAAAAAACATACAAAGTGGAAATGGAAAAATTCTGTCCTGTGTCAGCCAATATTTCAAAGTCGAACGAGGCTTCTCCGCAGTGAAGCAAAATTCACTCCGAGCACGTCCGGCACTAAAGATTTTAACAAGTTTAGGAAATCCCCATTTGAATATTCATGAGGTAATTACTTACGAAACGGGAGCAGCCCCCCGCCCCCCGGCTTGGTTCCTCGACAAAAATGCTGCATTCTCCAATTTTTCTTCGCTTCCACGAATATAATCAAATTTTGCCATTATAGCCAGAACTTTAAGCCTAAAACGAAGTTTCGATGAATTATCAAAAAAAGTGTCGTCTCGGTTTTAAAAAAGAAAAAGAAAAAATGGGATAAGGAAAGCCTCGATTTCGTACCTAGAACTCTATACTTATTCGCGAAACGAAAGATTGGTGGCTGGTAAGCCATATAGTGTTGCTCCTTTTGTGTTCGAGCTTAGCCAACTGTGAATTCTCACATTTTTAGTCTTGATCCATTTTACGAACCCGTAATTTTTCGGCTCGCCCATTACGACGCCGCTCATTCCTCTTTCCATTCTTTTACAAGCTTGTCCTTTATTTTCGCGTTCCCTCGCGAAGGAGGAACAATCGCGTCAGATAAGTGTGCGACTCCCTAGAGATGGATCTTCGTGTCGTGCGTCGTTCCTCGTTTTTTTTCTCGTACATTCTTTTTTTTTATCTCGCTCCCGACGAGGAGCTTCTTTGAGCGTTGAAGATCACGCTTATGCACGTGCAGATTTACCGTAACATTAATTGTTACGTCTAATTATTATGCCACGGGACCCGACTCCACCTACTTCTTCACTCTCCTTCCACTTTTCTCCCCCTGCCCACCCCCCCTATCTCTCTCTCTCTCTCTTTCTACTACGAGTACTACGATTTTTTTATGCCTTCGCAACTCCTCTTTCCATAGATATACTATAGATATATGCGCGCATGTATTCACAGGGAATTCCCAGTAAAATTATCTTACGCGCAGTCCGGAAAATGCCTTTTTTTTATTAATTTTTTTACTACGACCTCTGTAGTATTTTTATTTTTATTACGATACTATTGTGTGTTGCATACTATTTCATTTCGCAAAAATCTCTTCCGATTAAGAACGCTTGAAATCAAAACAAACAGATTTTATTGCAATTTTCATAATAAATAAGTATTAAAAAAATCAATGTGTTATTCGTCGAGCAAATTAACATGCACTTTTATATGAAATTTTGTAGTTTTAAAGGTATATAATCGTGCAAATAACTAAAATCGAAAAATGATTCTCTTTCTGTTTAGTGAATATGAATATTTTTCAATCTCACTGACTTTTGAAGGACTATCGTCTAATTATTTTACTGCAATAATTTGAGACACTTTGGAAAAAAAATGGAAAAAATGTATATTTTGCTGTGTAATTTTCGTTTTTTTTAAAAAATAATTGTAAGAAATAAAAGTAAATTTTAGATATGGCAGACAATGATGGTAAATATTGTAAATAGTGAAGTATATAGTATGCAGTATAAAAGCAGTGTAAAATTAAAAAAAACTATGAAGCTGAATAATTGAAAAGTGTTGGTTTACTTGGTCGTTTCTAGTTGTTGTTGTGCGTGGAATTACGTATTATCTTTTTGTTGCACACGTTTCATACGCTGATTCGAGCACGCGTTCAGTTTTTATTAGATACGATATTACTAGAGGTTGCGTGATAGACATGAGAGTTTATTCTCTTTTTGCCACGCTGCGTGCCCGCTAGCCCCGGGAGAGGAAAAGTACCGGGGGAGTCGCGGTGCTGAAGATTGATTTTTATCAGATACATTTTTCGGAGATATAATAGCGAGGTCATAAAAAACAAAAACAAACAAACATTCAATTTAATTCTTTTTATTATTTCATTTTTAAAAAATGTCGTTTACGAGATAAAAGCCTCAAGGAGATATAATATTCTCATTGGCTCTGTCGAAATAACAACAGAGCCGAAGAATAATTCAAGTCCCGCGCATCATCAGCGTGTAAACGCCGTTTCGGAGTCTCCCGGCGCTGCTGATGCACTATAACGCAGGCGGTTCCTGAATTATTGTTTCCTACTAGCCCAGTGTCGTCAAAGACGCCAATCTTGATGTCGAATGGAGTCGATTATAATAATAATAATAATTATTATTATTATTTTGTTCACGGACTAATGATAGGTTTACCGAAGCTCCGAAAGCTGCAATAATCTCGTACACAATACACGATAATTTATAACCGCATTTATATACATCTAATCTCGGGGTTCGGAATTCTCGTCGGGGCTTTAACCTCTCATTACTATTCTTTGAAGGCCCCATTCCTATTCCCTTTTCTCATTCTCCTTTTTTTGCATCATAATGATGAAATATTTTTCGAGGTGACACGAGATTCCACTTTGCGCCCTGGTTCCACGACTCATCTTCCTCCTTTCTTCCTCCGCCAGGATTTTTGGAGTAATCTCGATCGGCTTTTCTTCGCTTCCTATCGCGCGGTGCGCCATTCCGAGGGCGCGAGCGTGTGACAAAATGGCTGTGTCTGCGTGCTTGCTCCTCGTTACGCTTACTGGTTAATGTAGGCGCGTGGGAAAATGGGATTCTCGTGCACCCAGCCTCGAAAGAGCGGGGCCACCAGCAGGAAAGTCGTGGTGGGGAATGGCCAAGGACACTAGGAAATAGTATACTCTCATCATCTCTTCATACACTACAGGCCAAAAGTTTTGCAAAATCATTTCTTTATGCAATAAATAAACGATTTTTATACTGATGGCCATCATGCACAAATTAGTATTTTTTGAAGAAATTCGATAAAAAATAATTCATCCGAAAACTCTAAAAGTAATAGGAAGTTACGATTCAGTATAATTGATCATGTTTTATAGAAAAAAATGAGGATATTGTCTATATTTTATATTTTTTATTATTCAGTGCACAATATTTTTGATTATTTGAGAAATAGCATGAAACATTCGTAGTAAATGAGGTTTTATAAAAAACAAAATATATTATTGTACCTTGATTGATTGTGTCGTTATTGGAAGATGTTTATAGTATTGAGAGATTTGTTCTGCTTTAGGTTTTTGCATTTATTATAATCAACGTCTTTTGAAAACTTGTAAATCGTTCATAATTTATTTAATAGGGGACAAATCGTCAATTATTTTTCAAATTATATACACCGCTATAAAAATAATTCATGATGAATTTGCATATTTTTCAAGTATACCTACTTATATTTTTCACAAAAATGGTCAGTAAAGCTACAAATCTCAATTTTTATTGCACAGTTTCATCAATTCAACAATATAATTATAAAATTTTATGTTGTAGAGTAATAATATTTATAGTGGCACGATCCCTTTAATTTGACTAATTAAAGAATTTTCAAAATGAACGATAATCTTAAAATTTCTTTGACAACCTGCTGTAATTTTCCTAGATAGTATAATTACATAAAATTTTTGAAAGTCCCTACATGCATGAACTGTTTTAATTTTTGTTTTAACCAAGAATTGCTATATTTGGTGTAAAATTTTGGACAGATCCCATAAATTTATTGTTTTGCCCAATAAATCGAACTTGTTCGGCGATATTCTCGATGAAGATAAGCATTTTGTCGACAATAATTGTAAACTTTTCGGCGATATTGTATACAGATGTACTTTTCACTCTATACTATATATGGTGCGAAAGAAGGGATTAAGAAGGAGCATACCACCAGAAAAATCTGTCTCTCCCCCCCCCCCCTCCGTGAGTGCCTCCACTCTACCTATTAAATTTCAAGAGCAAGCCGCAGAGGAAGATGAGAAAGAGGAAGACGAGGAGGCAGAAGAAGAAGGCGGCATGGGAAAGGCTACCATACGACGGGGGCGTTATTCTCTATCCTGGCCTCAGTACAAATTCAACATCAACCTCGTCGCACTTATCACAACAACTTCGGCTTTTGCCCCAAAAACGTGCATTACGCTCCGAGGACGCGATTCGCGCTTCGAATCGAACTTGCTACTTGGAATCGGCCGCACCTCGTTTTTCCACATTTTTAAATAAATCTTTGAATTTCTTCCTCATATTTATTTATTTTATTTTATTTATTTATTTATTTATTTTTTTTGAAATTTGTATTTTGTGCGAAATTGAGGAAAAAGGATTCATTTCGTCGATGGGTTTTTATTTTTCGCCGAAATCGTGAAAATCAGAGGACATACTTATTGGAGAATACATTTGAGAAGGGAATAAATCCTCGAATGGTGAATTCGAGGTGCGAAGTCGATGCGGCGATTTGTAAAATTGATAGAAAATTGGAGGAATATTTATCGACGATTTGCGGTGAACGTTGCATTCGAACTAAATGGTGAAAATATAATAAAGAATTGAAAAAGGCACAATAAGGAGGAAATTGGTCCATCGATATTCAGAGCGAACCTGCTTCGCACGAATTCAATGTGTTCCCATAAAACAAAAAAAACGTTGATCGAGAAAATATAACTTTCATCTTATTGAAAAGTCATCGACAGCCGCCTTTTTTCGGCTCTGGGAAATCTTCCTCCTGAGATCGCCTTCTAAAAAATGTGAATCTAATTGAAAATCATAAAATTGAATCGAGAAAGAAATATTTGCGGAAAATTAGTCCCAACTCGTTGAAAGAAACTAAACGAGAGGTAAGCTCAAATGATTCTTAAGCAAAGTTGAGATAATCTTTAATCGCCGTAACTTTCTTCAGTCATCAAAAGGAGAAAAAGAGATTCGGGGTGGTTCAATGGAATTTTTCGAAAAGGGAAAAACATGGGAGAGCTGGAGAGCCTCGAAAGAAGTCTCGTGTCACGTGCCAATAACCGGTGAGTCTGAAAGTGTATTAAATAATGACATAATTGCAAACTCGTAAATATCGTGAATCGTCAAAACGGTACATGACGTGACTTAATGCTTCCTTCTGTTATGGCTGCAGCGATTGAAAACAAAACGTCTGATGCTCACAGTAAAATATTCTTTGTTTGTCAAATTTTTGTCATCAAATCGTACAATATATCAACCAAGTGAATTGTTTTTAATAAAAAATCAGGTTTCATATACTTGTAGTTTTTAAAACAGAAATTGAGATTTCTTACTTACAAACTAATCAGAATAATCAAGTACAAAAAAATATGTACCTAGTTTTGGATTTTTGTTATCATTTGGAAGTCGAGTTCATGGCAAGTTATTTATTGTTTAAACTTTTGTATATTACAAAGTTGTGTACAATTTTTGTGCAGCAAGTGACTTTTAATAAAAATAAAACAATTTGCAGTGTCATGATTGTAGTACATTAAACTTTAACTTATATAGTATTATTACTAAGCCTGATGATTTCTGAATATTTTTTTTCAATCTTCGTTTGAAATATGAAATTTTGACGATTAATTGAATTTACATTTAAAACATTGATTGTAGAATGTTTTTTTTTTTTCAAATTTATCAGTTATTGAGTAAATATATAGGAAAAATGTGACAATTGGGTAATGAGAAAAGTGCAAGCGTATCGCACAGTGGGATATGGAAAGAAGTAGTCTCACGAGTCATAGTTAACCATAGAGCGATTGTTGCTTCGCGCTGATTTATTTATGATATACGATCGGATCGGGCGACCGCCCACCGATTATCATAGCAGACGATGACATTCCTTCCAAGCCCCGAGGCCGCCATGCCCGCCTGTTAATAATAGCTCTCTACTTCCGAGGCATCAAAAGAATATATTGCAAGTGTCAAGATTGTGCGTTATTCACAATTCACTTTGAATTTTCCTGTAATTTATTTCTATCAGCAAGATAAAGAGAAATTCCATTGCTCGAAGAATTCAACAAAGCTTTCACCAAATTTCATACAATTACATTTTTTTCTAAACTCTTATAATATCAATATTTATATTTAATTTGAAAATTATTTCACTGACAACAACTTTCATTACATAATTTTTCGTATTAAAATAAGCGAATAAATTCTTATTTAACAATGGAGTATTTATTCGTTGTTGGTTGGAATTGAGCTATAATTTTAATTAGGATAAATAAGAGACTTGCGAACAGTCGGCATGAATATTTAAATAACGATTATGCATGAAGGTGTACGCAAGACCGTTTGATGCACGCTTCAACGGCTTTAAACGCGTGTTACTTATTCCTCGCGCACCGTAATCGCTCCACGTATCGAGTGAATCTCTTTCTCGAGGCTATATAATACACCGTCGGCCAAAAGTTTCAGACAATTGTCGCACATTTAAAAAAAATAACGATATTAGGTTTTTTTTTATTTGCACAGTAAAATGAGCTATACATCTTATTTCTTTATATACTATAACACGTGTTTTTTTCAGATAGTTATATAGTCTAATTAAAAAATTGAGTTATTGAAATAAAAAAGTTTCAACCATAATATTTCTCAAAATTTTAATCTCGATAAAAAGAGAAATAATAGAAATAGAATGTTGATCGTGAAATAATATTGCGAAATTCAGTTCGAAGGAAATATGGATTTGTAATTCTTTCGTTTTTTGAGAAAATTTTAAATGTCGGAATGAGGGTTTAGTGCTTCTACAATATAAGAATAAGTATAACGTGTCAAATAAGCGATCTTTTTATTTAAAGTATAATCCATATGATACGTCAAAAGATTTTTCAATTTTTCATGAATTATATAAAGTCGAACGTGTTTTTTGTTGTAAACAATTTTCATTTTTCATTGACGAGGGTTTATTTTATTCTGGATGATATATGTACTGCTTGGAGAAAAAATATATGGCAGATCTAACTATGAAATGACAACTGGTGATAATAATTACTTTGGGTCCCAGAAATTATTTCGACGGATTCTTAATCCAGTTATTCTAAAAATATGTAATATTTATTAGGCCTCAAAATAATGCGTACAGTTTTCACTTTTTAGTAAAATGTGTTAATGTGATTGATGTTATCAGTCAGTGTCTCGATGAGCTTTTGACTGGCGATGTATAGACGATGTTCGTTTTGGGAGTCGATGATTGCGTGCAAGACTCGATGTTGCTTGATGTCTTGCGCGCGCCTTCTTCCCGTCAACGGTATAATATTTCCTGCTCTTCGCATCAAGGCGAAAACCCGTTAACTGTGATCGCTACGAAAACGCAATTAGATACTTGGACAATTCCCAACCATTTTTTCTCCGCGACGGAAAAATAAGAGTCAAAAATATTGATTACCGGAATAGCCATCAGCAGGTCTCGCGGTTAAGCTCTTGTTATAGGTATGAAGAAGAAGAAGAATTATTAAACTTTAACGTCATATTGCCATCATAATCTTTCTTGTTTCTTTTTGCATGCTTTTAAAAATCTTGACAATGGCTGCTAGCTCTTTATTTCGCGTCCAGTAAAAATCGAGTCCGAGAGACAAAAATAAGGGGGGCAAAGAAAATAATTGCGAACGATTGACTTTATTAAGACGTGTGCGGCAGGATGAAATACGCGCGAGTTACGCCGACACTTATATTGATGCGGTCGAACGTGAGTCTATGATTCGTGTCACTGGAAGCTTTAACGTCCTTTTTTCGCATTTATTTCCTCTTTTATACGCGTCACTAAATGAACAATACCGCAATGCCTGGAAACAGCTGTTCTCGCTTATTACGCTCGACCGTGAAACGCTTCCGATTTATCATGAATTTCTGCGATTCATAAAACCCGTTACATCATCAGACGCGAGAAATCTCTCGAGAAATTTGTCGGGCACGATGAATCAAGCCTGCTTGATAAAAAGGAGATAAAAATATATTGTTTATATTCCGCCGGACATTCTCCTTTTCCTTCCCGCGGATACTTTTACTCCGCGGACTCGTTATTATTCTCGATGAGCGCCTCATCGTTATACAACTCGTCGCTGTCTCGAGATTGACGCGCCCTTAAAGCTTCAATTTCCACTGTTGCATGATGCCGCAATAACTTGTTTTCGCCTCGCTTATTATTTTCTCGTCGCCGGGACGAGACGCACGAAATTTCACACTCGCGGGAATAAATGGAGCAGAAATTTCAGGATTCCCTTTCGATCGGTCAATAAAAACGACGATGAGTGAAAAAACACTCGGGTGCATGATTGCGAACAGAGACCGCTTCGACGCGATAATGAGCGACCCCCGTCGCGGCGAGAAGATAAAAAAAGGAAAAATAAAAAGAAAAAACCACACGAGATACTCGAGTATCAGAGCAAGAGGACACAGGAAGTTCCGCTATGTCCCACATAGCGCGAGCTCACGATTCTGAGACGAAGGATAAAAATAAGAGGAAAGCAAGCGAGAGAGACGGCCGACCGTGCCTCGCGTTCTCCGCGCGGCTGCGATTCTCTCAATATTTTTCAATTGCAAATATTCCGCGACTGTCGAACAAATTTTCAAGTAACAATAAACTCCATCAATTCTGTCCTGATGTTGCGTTTAAAAAATAATGCAGAGATTAATAATTTATGCATGAAACAAAACAAAAATTCACTTTTCATTGAAGCTCCGCCGTGTTTGGGCGTTTGATGCTTTTAGGCCGCGAGTGACGTTTTCGCGACGCTTTTGTTCGCGTCTGATTCTCGGCCACCCAGATTCGCATCTGATCCGTAAACCGAGGCACAAATTCCGATAAATTCTTGGAGGAATCACCGCACCGGAGGGCCTCCCGATTCATACATACATTATCCCCTTATGCGGCTATTTATCTAGCCATTACTTTTCTCCGCGCATCCATGAATAATTTACCTTTCTTTCGAGATGCAACGAGGCGAAGGAATTATTCCGCGATCCGTGTCCCCCGCAATAAGTACCTTTTTTCCAAGACGGGGATGAGCGTTCGAGGTCGTACAGTCGAATGAAAAAATGAAAAAAAAAATAACTCCCCTCGGGGAGACGAGGATGTAGAATAATGATAAGCAAACAAAATGATCGCTGAAACGCGAGCGAGGGTTAAAAAGCCCGCCCCGGCGGGCGTGAAATGCATCTCATAAATAATGTACTATAGTATACGACGTCAGTTTTTATTTAATCTGATGAATAAAAATGCAATCTCGAAAGCGGAATAAAATCTCTGTTTTGATAAGAGCGCGAGATAGGCCGTTTTAAAATCCCGGCGGAGGGAATACATATTTTCTAACAGGATAAAGTCTGCGCAGTTAAATAGCGACGGAATCTCGTGCCGGGAATCGCACCTTCGTTTCTCGTAAAGTCTTATTCTTTGTAAACATTAGCGGATATACTTAACAGCATCCCCCCGCGGCGGAGCAGCTCGAGCAGCAGAGCACCGAGATAATCTCGTCTTCGACGTAAAATCCTTAATGTCCGAGATGAGGACGCGTTTGTGCACGTGAAGGGAAAAAATAAATGAGCCTGTGCACTTGTTTATAACGGGACGAAACTCCGCCGAGATCTACTCCTTCTCGCACTCTCCGACGTTTTATTCTCCCTTCGAGTTATACGCGCTCCGGATGTAACCGATCTCCGATACTTTTTCGCCGTTCGATTCTCCACGGGATTCTTCCTGGCATCCCTTATTTTTCCCACTTTATTATTCCAACATTCTCTAATCACCAAATCAATCAATTTTCAATCAATCTCACCAACGCGATAATGCCTCCCCGTTTCATTTCGACAAAAATAAGTATCGAACATTTTTCGATAGAGAAATTTCGTAAGAGAAATCAATCGAAGAACGTTCATCTGAAAAAAGAGACTCTGCTGTTGAATCTTTTTCACGGGTAAAGAAAAACACTTGATACATTTTTTTGAAATATCTTATTCTTACCGCGTCCCTTTAATTTATTTATTTCAAAGGAACCGCCGAGCAGCGCTCAGTCTCGCACGAGGGATACATCGGAGATGATCGCGTTGATTCATCGCGTATGAAACGAGTTATTTTTATGAAACGAGTTATCTCGCTCTACGAGCGAAGAATGATGAGCCATCGGATATATTGTGGCGAGCACACCAATTTTCGATCCGAACAGCGTATTCGTCGCTTCGTAGGAACAAAATAATTTTTTTTTTTTTCACCGAGAGCGAGGAGCGAGTTTTAAATATCGTGCCAATAAGTATACCAATTATCGATAGTGAGATAGTGCTGGCGCCTCTTTTATTCTCATCCGTATAGGAAAAATAATGACGAAACGCGCGCGCTTAGCCTACGACAACGTCGATGAGCGCTCTCTGGTTCAAGGACCCACCTTGATCTTCACCCTTTTTTTGTCTCTCTTTTTCTCTCTCTCTCTCTCTCTCTCTCTCCTCTCGTGAATGGAATCCCTCGGGCCCCGTGTCCTCGATCATTCGTGTGTACACTATATTGTAACGCGCACACGCACGATACGAAGATCGCTTAGCATACACCGACACCGGGAAGCAGGTTATTCAACTCGCGGAGAGAATTCTCGTAGCTTCGAGTCATCCAGCACTGTCCATAAACCCTCTCTCTCTCTCTCTCTCGTGCCCGAGGTGCGTATATACGCGTTCTCTTCAATGTATTCGTCTCCGCGGAGAATACGCTCCGTGTGCACGTAAAAATATATTTTTACATGTTAAACAGACGCGTGTGTCGACGTTTTTTTTTCTCTCTCTCTCTCTCTCTTTGACTCGAGGTTATAACGGGGTTTTTCGAGACTGTAACCCTCCTTGGTCAGGCACGCTTCACAAAAGCCTTATTCTCGCGCACGTCGACACGGTGGTTAAAGTTCCCTCCCTGCCTGCTTGCCGCGTCTTCCTTCTCGGCTTTACAACGAGCCTGGCACTCAGTCAGCCGTGCAGTCGAAAGATCGTCCTCTTCTGCATTGGCCGCGTACTTTCGGCGCTGCTCCATTCTTTTAACCGTCACGCGTACCGCATTTTTGTCCATCGCCGGACGACCCGCGCCGACGCGGACAATCCGCATTCGCTCGCCGACTCGCTCGCCTCTCCGCTCGTTCAAGTCTCCGTTTCGCGACAACATATCGCTCGATCGGGCTTTTTTTCTTTTTTTTTTTTTTATTTTTATTCACTCTCCTATCATTCATTTTCTCCACGCCGCGCTTCTCTCTCGTTCCTTTTTCTATATACACTCGGTGACTTTTTCGTTCTCGCGATAGAATCAGTGCGGTATAGTGTGTTTCTCCTTTGGCTTGTGTCCCTGCAAGGGACTACGTCGATTTTCAGGGTAAGTTTGCTCCGAGAAATCTTTTTGGCGCAGAAGAAAAAAAGAAGTAATAATATTTTGTTGAAATATTCCATCTATGAGATTTAAAAAATTGTAAAATAAAATAATGGTAAAAAAAAAAACGATTTTGATGCTCGTAAACTTTTATAAAACACAATACTTTTGTTGTATTACATTCAAAATCGATAAAGCGCATGTAAACTTTTGTTGAAATATTCCTCTCAGGAGAAAAAAGAATGTGAAATGAAACGATGGAGAAAAAAGCGAGTTAGGTGCTCGTAAACTTAAAAAAAGATGCTTTTGTTTTATTCAAATTAAATAAAAAACGATAAAATTTCGTTGAAATATATTCCGTTGAACAGAAAAACAAAATCGTGAAGTAAATTGATGGTGAAAAAAACGACTTTGATGCTTATATATAAACTTTATGAAAAATAATGCTATATTGTTGAATTTAAATTCAATACCGATAATGTGCATGTAAAATTTTATTGAAATATTCCTTCGGGGAGAAAAAAGTCGTTAAATGAAATGAATGTGAAAGAATTATAATTTTGTTTTACTTAGATCCAGAGTTGATAAATTATATGCGTAAAATATTGTTGAAATATATTTCTTCGAAAGAAAAAATAATAGTAATTTTCACTTTATTTGTATTTCATTTTTTAAATAAATTGCGTGCTTTTGTGTACGAGGACGAGATAAATCGTTTAGTGAACACGCGGGATTTGCAATTCAGAAATTTATTACCCTTGAAAAAATCTGTTCCGCCTGGTGCGATCGACGTTCCGGAAACGTTGTGTTGCGAGTGACGGTATTCGCCCATTCTAATCGCTTTGTCCGTCCGTGATAATTGGCACATATATATTCCCGATCTTCGCGGATTAATCGATAAAAGTATAACCATAAAATCGTCGGCCCCCATGCTTTTTATCCTCGAACCATATCGAGATTCGCATGGGGAATCGAGGTTATTGCACTCGAAATCATTCATTCGCGCCTAACAAGATTTATCGACTGGAAATAAAGTATACCTTTTAATAAAGTGCAGATTTTCATTCTCGCTCGACCACTTTTACCCAAGAAAGTATATATTCGAGACGACGCATAAATAATGTCTTTTTGTTTGTTTTTTTTTTCGAGAAAACAACGAAAAATAGAGATTCGAAAATGTTTCTTTCCAATTATTCTATGTTTAGAAATGCGAGAAGAAAATGTGTATATGAAAAATGTGCAACTTTTTTTGATAGGTCGTGCGGGGTGTAGAATGATTTTATTTGTTCCGGATGCGACATTTCCGCGACGAAATATATATCATTTTATAAGGTCGTAGAACTTGAAAGTCCAACAGTTATGTCTACATTCCTGCAACACCCACTCTCGTTCGATTTATACGAAACATGATGCCAAAACGAAGACGGAGATATCGAAAGGAAGAGACAGCACATATTCTGTATATCTGTATAGAAATGAAGCGATATACGTACCAGCGAATACCGTTACACGACGGTATTCCCGTCTCTCTTTCTCTCATTGTCGAGAATATACGAAAGTGATGAGCAGGAAAATAGAACGGTAAAAAAATTGGGACCGTTTGATCACCCCATACCGAAAGCGATAAAAATAATTGACGACGTTTTTCTGATTTTTATTGAGCGATTAAATTAGTCGACAAAAATAAGGAACGAGATAAAAGTGTGACGCGTTGTTCTTTTTTTTTTGCCAAAGTACCTACTCATTTACCTACATATTACTTATTTAAAAGACAAAAAAATGTAGTGTATATATTTTAGAATTGAACGAATAAATAAGAGTCCCGATCGGGTCGTACCTTCGAGAATCGATCGTTTCGTAGCGACGAGCAAACGTGCGACAATCCCGGGGCCTTGATGGTGCTGCGTTAAATCGACGATAAAGGATTCGCATCATGCATCGAATTCCTTGACTTGCGTCATTCAAATTGCCGCCAATACTGTTTTCATCCTCGTTGAGAATCAAAAAAATCTTTCAACACACCTCTCACGTCATCAAGTCCATTTCTCGACGTCCGAAAAACGAATTTAGCAACTCTCATCGTATATACGATTTTATCTCGTTTCGAATTTTCTAACGATACTTATTGTTTTTTCGTTTGTTTCCAGTTTAAAAATGCGGTCGAAGGCGCTGAGTTTCGTCACGATCCTACTGATCGCGGGATCGATCGACGCGAGACCCTCAAAAGCTGATGGTAAGTCTCATTTTTATCGATGAAAAATGCCATTTTTTCGGATGAAAAAGTAAATAGTCAGCGGGGGACGTAATATTGGCAGACGTATTTGTAAAGCAGCAATCAATTTGCCACAGTTTCTAATCCCGTGAGAAAGTTATCGTAGAATGATGAATAATAATTATCGATCGTTTCGTTGTCGCCGTTTATCCGCGGGGGGTTACAAAATAGATTGCGACTGCAGGTGTACCTAGCGGAAAATTGTAGCCTTGATTTCCTCTCGTTGTTGCAGGGAGTCCGGAAAGCGTCGTTACGGAAAAGGATGAGAAATCGATTGGCAAAGGCCCGGACGAATCGTCGGGAGGAGGGATCGAGCCGAGACGCTCGTCGGTCCCCAAGACCGATAGCAGGTACAGAGGCCGGACGGAAAATAATACAGAATTTAACGATAAATATTACCGGGGCTACTTTTCGCCGGGAATAACAAACACTTTCGAGATCGACGAGAGCTTCGGCTTACCCAACGCTTGGCACTCGATGGGATCGTCGAAATTTTCAAGAAAACAAACGAATTTACGTTCGACCGAGTCCGACAATTTATTGATCGATCCGATCAAGAGTCTTCGACTTTCCGTTGCGAAATCCGAAGCCTCGATCCCCGACCGGCGAAACAATTCTCGCAAGAGCAACGACAGGTTCACCAAATTTCACTCCTCCCCCAAATCAGCTAATCCCCGAACGGACAATTACGTTTTAAACGAAGCTCGAAAAGCTTCAATAAATATCTCGAAATCGAAGCAAAAGTCAAATTCCTCCGGGATTTCGGTCAAGGCGAAGAATCGGGTAGTTTTGAAAAACGATTATCACGGAAAGCCTCCGAAACACGAATCGAATTTGCAACCCGTCAATCTCGTCGATCCTTACGATGGCGGCGAACATGACATTAAAAATTGGCCGAACGAGCCGGTGCAGGACATTCAGGACCTTTTCAATTACGAAAAGTACACCTCGAACATCGAGTCGTCGAACCAAAAACCCCCTTTCCTCAGTTACGGGGACGCCCCGATTTACGTTAATCCAAAAAAACGCAAAAAAAAGCCAAACATCCAAGTAGTCACTTCCAATTCTGTAAGTAGTCAGACACACGACTCATCATCCTCGAGCTCGAGTCATCACAATAAGTTAACGTCCACCACCCAACAATCCGTTTCCTCATCGTTTTACGCCGATCGCGAGCAGCCTCTGTTGCAGCCCAACGTTCAGGAAGTCATCCACTGGCTCCAAGTCTCCCTCCCCCCTCCTCCCCCCTCGGTTAATTCAGATAAAAGTAATCATTCTTACGCAATCCCATCGGAGAATTCAATCTCAAGTTCTATCGATAATTATCATAATTTTGGTATTCAGATACCGGTGGTATCTTACGTGCTGCCGGAAAAAAAACCAGCCTCGACTCCCGTCGAGAGTCACACGAACGAAATTCCAACGGGTATTCATTATTACCCCGATGATATTTCGAGCCCGAGACCTCATCTACCGGTCAAAAATCCAAATAACAATAACGGCGATAATAATTATTTTAACAATAACCACCACAACAATAATAATAATAATAATAATAATAGTCTTAACAATAAAATGACGAATTATGATAATTCGGGGACGGATTCAACGCGTCCGGCGGAGACTGTGAGTCTTCCGTCCGCGGTCGTTAATCTCCTGACGGATTTGGCGAGCAAACAGACGATGCCGAGATGGCCGTCGTACAGCAGACCGTCCTCGGAAATAACACAGAACACGATAGTCCATATCTTGAATCCAGGCTCGAAAACTCCGAACGTAACGGTAAGCGAGATTCCCCAAGTGGAAAAGCCGATTTTGGACAACAGTACGACGAACCCGGCGGTAACGCCGCCGAACGTTCACATAATGTTCATGAACGAGGAAGTTGAGAATGTCGAGAATCCGGGATCCGGCCAGGCCTCGATTCCCCATCAGGGCGTCCAGGACCCGAATTGTCCGACGATTATGATAAATTCGATAACTCGGGTGAACAATACGATAGAGAGCAAAGAAGGCTGTACCGATCTTAACATCGTTATTAATTCCCAAGTATTGAGCACTAACGTATTCAAGCCAGCTTATTCCCATCAGTCTCCGGACAATTCTCAGGACAATAAGTACGTCGACTCCGGGAGCACCGGGGCGGCGGATTACCAGGGAAGCAATAACTACAATTCCGGAGCAGAGAACGATTATAACTCGCCGAGCACCGAGAACGAGCATCATCAGGAGAACGAGAAGGACGTTTTTTCGGACGACTCCGCGTTCACTGCTGCGAGCTCTCACGTCGTGACCCAGGCGTCGGAAGTCGTCGTTTCGACCGGAGTTCCCCAGGAAGGAGGCTTCGACGCTCTCGACGGGCCGGATCCCGCCGGGGGCACCGGCGGCGCTTCCTCCGTCGGTCAGGCTTCCGGAGCCGTGCATCAGGAGTCTGTCGCTTCGTCCCTGATGGCGGAGCCCGGAGTCGCGCTCGGGGACTCAGCTTCGGGGCCGTTTCCCGGGCTCGGTTCGTCGACGGCCCTGGCGCCCGCGAGCGACGACGTCGACGACGACGACGACGACGACTTCGACATGAGCCTGTCCGGCATCGTGGAATCCGTAGGATCGATCTTCACGTATTTTACTTTTCTTAATCCTCTGAATTACGGATTGTTCAGCTTGGCCGCCGCCCCCTTCGCCGCGATGGCCGCCGGATTCATCGGCGTCGCCGCCATTTTCTTCCCCTGGGCGCTCCCGGGCGTTCTCGAGCTTGGTCGCTCCGCGGACAGAATTCCCGCTCAGTCGAATCTCGGCGTCGAGGACGTCGTCCGAGGCTCGGTCCTGAAGTATCGGGACTGGCACGAGTCCAAGAGCAAACGGAAGAAGAGAAAGAGATGATAATAATATTATCTATAAACCGTGTTCGGGCTTTATCTCGTATTTTTCTTTCATTTTTCCTGCGTGACAGCTTTTCTAACCGAGGGGGTCTGGGATCAAACGGAATAACCAAATCGTTCGATTCGTCCACGAGATGCCGGCTGAGAGCGATTTAAAACGTAATCGTCCAATTTATTCCACAATAATAATTATACATATAATGTTCAGTAGAAATCGAACGGACTCGGTCGAACGTATATTTTTTAACTACCTTTTTTTTTAACCGACAAACAAGAAATTATGTAACTTATTTACTTTAATTCCGTATAGTATAGAAAATGCATTGATAATAGAAAGCGTAATAGAGTGCTCTAGATAATTTATTAATAATTTAATCGTATTATTAATAAATTAATCCTCGTCCTTTAATCACGAGTTATTCTATTCAGGGCATTACTAGCGTACTCATTTTTATTTTTTGTAATGATAATAAATAAATCGTAAACGAAAAGTCTTATCATTTACTGATGCGAGTCTTACATTTTATGGCAAATATATATCGTATACTTTTTGCGATCGCCTAAAAACATTGGTGAGTATCTCCGGTTTAATTTTCTCTACACTGAGAGAAAAGTATGGTAGCTCTTACTATATAAAAGTGACGCAGCTATACCGATTATATTTTATTTTATTGAGATCCTGTCCCAAATAAATTTCGTCTTACTATGACAATAAATTTAGTTTTGTAAAATAATTAGTATAATTATTGTCACTTTATGATAAAATCTATTATCGTGATTTCTCTCAGTGTATTGTCATGTTTTTTGGCAAAAAAACAATATCGTAGGCGTCGAATCGCTTTGTCTGAAGAAGGTCGTTATTTCCATTTTGCAGAGTCGAGCTCAAAGACCTTCGTTACATGGATCAATCTTTGAGGACGGTGGCAACGCAATTGTTGAACGTGACGAATCCGAACGACGAAGAATCTAGCCAAGATGAAAAATTGTCGATCGTTCCGAAAATAGCGGGGAACGTGCTCATTATACAGAATAATCGCGAGAAGGCTAACCCCGCGAGACTTTCAAGCACGGAAAAGAGCGACGATAAATCGGTCGAGGATACGAATTCGGGAATAACTCTTGGCGCGATGAATTTCGGCAGGCCGACGAACTCGAAATTCGGGTACCTGGAGGCGAGCCATCCGGGCGAGGCGATGGCGCTGACCGAGGAAGAGCTCGAGAGAGAATTGATGGCAACCTCGACGAGAGTTTCGGAAAATCCGAAAAATTCGCAGAAAAATCGACTGACGACGACCGGAGGAATCTCGACGTGGATTCTGCTCAATCCTCCGAGCACGACGATCAAATCTACGGAAACCAAGGACGAAAAAGTCACAGAGAGCAAAACAACGTCACCTGTCAAAGTTTTGGAGACAACGGCCAAGAACGAGGTCGCGACGAGCTTGGAGAAAATTTCCTCGCAGATTACGAGCCCGATGGAGAAGATAATAACCTTGACGAAGAGCACAACGGCCAGCGTGAAGAAGACAACGACGAGCTCGGCCACGACGACTCCAAAATCGACTCCGAGTCCAAAGATTGAAAAAACAAAAGTCAGCAGCACGGTCGCCGAGACGAGCTTCCAGCCTTCTTCGGTGACGACGGAATCTTCGACGACGACGACGACGACGACGAAGAGGCTTCCGGAAACGACTCGCCCGACGGCTAGGCTCAAGATAACGACTCCGAAAGCGACGAACGTCACGTCGAGGCCGATGGCGACGAAATTCTCGAGGCCAGCCAACTCGTCGATCAAAGCCAAGATAACGCCGACGAGAATAAAGGTAACGACGAAGATTCCCCTGGAAACGACGAAAAATCCGAGCACGTCGAGGATCGAGAAGGTCACGTTCAGCAGGCCCGTTCACATGATAACAACGACGCCGAAGAGCGTCGAGCGCGACGAATCGAATGTCGAAAATCCGATTTTCCTGACGAAGGTTAAAACCTCGTTGACGGCGAGCTCGGCGGGCTCGAACGCGACGTCGTCCTCGTCCTCGAGCGCAACGACGAGCGCGAAAAATGAGACGAGATCGAGCTCCGGAGTGACGGCGGAGAGTTCGGTTGCCTCGAAAACGAAAGCGAAGCCGACGAAAGCGAGCAACGTTCTCAAAGTCCAGCTGAAAAGACCGACGGAGTCGTCGACGAGCATCGAGATTGAGCCGATTCGCGTGAACGCGCCCATCCTGAAAGTCGAGAAAATCGAGTCGAGCGAGAAAGCGATCTCGACGAAAAATTCGACAAAGCCAGCTCCGATAATTCCCCAAAATTCGAAGATTGACGTAAAATTCGATTTTATCCCGGAAGCGACCAAGATCCAGACCGAGACGATGAGTTCGACGAGGGCGACGACGACGACGAGGAGGCCGCCGCCGGCGCACAATAAGAGGAAGAAGAACAAGCTCCGAAGACGCAGGCCGACGACGACGACGTCGAGCTCCGTCGCGCCCTCGACGACGACGACGACGACAGTCGCCGTCCCGGCGGGGCCGGAGAGCCTCGAGTCGCTCTCCGAGCTCGGACTCGTCGACAACACGATCCAGGAGTCAAAAATCGCCCCGGAATCGAGCTCCGGAACGAAAAACAAAAAGAAGCAAGTCCAGAAGCCGATCGGGACGCAGATCTACAATTTTCTGTCTCGGGAGGTTATGCCGAGCTTCGGGATGATGTCGCTCGTTGGACTGGGTCTCGGGCTCGCCTCGTACTTCCTCTATCCGTTCAGTGGGGCGATAGCTCGCAGAAACTACGTCGTCGAGCCGAATTACAAGTACAACATGGACGAGTACGGTGGAAATTACGGTCAGAGGGAGGAGGAGGTATTCTCGAAGGTTTTGCAGGGAATGACGAATCAGGAGGGCGGCGGCAAGTACGGGGAGGGGGGAATCAAGGACTACGAGAACAATTATTATAACAGATATCAGCAGCATCAGGCTTACCAGCATCAGCATCATTCTCCTCCCCTCCCTGATGATATTAAATACACGACCCGAAGAATTCCGGAGCCCACGAGTAGGCTCTCCACCGTCTCATCATTGGTTTACCGTCATCAGCCGGAAACGACGATCTACCAAAAGAACAAACGGAACGACGATGCTGAGTTCAAGTTCCCGGAGCCGACGAGCCCGAGTTACTACGACGAGAGAACGAAAAAGCCGGACTTTGTCGGTAAAAAATCGAACGATCATCGGCAATTCGTCGTTGGTAATATTCCCAAGGAATATGGTTTTGAGGAAAATAATCCGAGCACGACCGGCGAGAGTCTCGTAAATCTTCATTCGGAGAGCTACAAATATCCGGTCGTCGAATCGCCGAGCAATTACGGACACGCCGCCGAGGCTGCTCTCAAGTCGATCAGCGGCGATTACGAAGATATCGAAATCACCCCGAGCGCCGTTCAGGTCGAGCACGGACCGAGGTTCCTCATCGGCTCGAGAGCGCTCCGCAGGAGAAAGAGGGAATCATCCGTGATCCAGCTTATTCCATCGAGGACCGAGATCGAGAAAGAGGTCAAAGAGATCGAGAACGAGGAGCCCCTGAGCAACGAGATTCTCGATATATTCGATTCCGTTATTCCCGACAAGATGCCACATCCGGGATCGAAATTCGATCACGCTCTCGACAAGAAAAAATCTCCGGGAGATGAATCGAGGCTCAATCAAATGTTCCCCGATAAGAATAAATATTCCGTAGTAGCGATGAGCGACGTCGAACAAACGACTGCGAGCTATCAGCAGAAAGTCAGGAGCGAGAGTCAGGAAAGTACGGAAAATATCGAAACAACGACGAATTTGTCGGAATGGAAAAATTCTGGCGACTCGAGCAGCAGCACGGTGAGCACTCTGCTGACGATAGAGGACATTCTCGAAACGACGACAGAGTCCGAGGATATTAATCCTGATGGCCTCTCGAACGTCGAGGAGAACGTCGAGCCGACGACGGCGAAACCGCAGCAGGAACGCTTCAATGTTTTTTCCTTCGTGAAAAAAATAGCCGAGGTTAAGCTAAGACTCGGCGTGGCGATATTGAAGCACGCGAGCGAAGGCTTCGCCAGGTATCTCGGGCACGTGCAAAAACGCATTAACGGCGAAGAGTGAACAAAAAATCATATCGATCGGAATAATATGCGGAAAGATAATTAGATCCATTTTATTGCCAGTGTACGAATATTATTTTAATTTTAGTATAATTAGCGACGACCTCATTTCCCTTCGTCCAACTTTCCAAAATCAATATTGTACATTATCTTTTCTCATTTTTTTTCATTCAAACCGGAGGCTACAATTTTTCGAAATCTCTGTATCGCGCTTTTTCCAAAAGTTTCAACTGACATAGATTTTGAAAGATCTACGCTACGAGTTGGTCATTATTATTATTTTTATGTCGAATTACTTATCAGAGGAAAAAAATTCATCACTCTCGTTGCTCTTGATAAATATTTATTTATTCAGGGTGGGTGTTCGTGATGGAATATTTCAAAATATATAATTTATTGTACATTTCGACGATGACGAATAAATAAATGACGACTATACGTAGTCTAAGCGATTCAATACTGTATTATGTAAATAAAGTTTTATAAACGACATACATGAAAAAAAAAATCGATGCATCTTTCATTCTCGTAACATGGCATCGGGGACGTGTCTCGCTAAAAAAATTTCCGCCCACTACATTTTTCGTCGTATTATTATAATAATCGTACACTATAAATCTACGACGCTACGTTCCGAAATTCTCAACGCTACGCGGGGTATGACAAGAATTGGCGCGAATAAATTACAAAAAATAGTCAACGATCGGTAAAAAAAATCGACGAATAAATAAATGCACTATTCTACTGAAAAAATAGCGACTATCTAGTATATGGAAAAACGTAACAAAAAACGAAACAATAAGAATGAGAAAGAAAAAAAAACAAGCCTCGAGAGAGAGAGAGAGAGAGAGAGAGAGAGAGAGATCGTTTTCACCGCAATCGTAATATATACTAATAAAATATCTTTCGCGCGAAACGAATTTGTTGATCGAAAGTTTATTTTCACTGAAGCAGTAATCCGCGAAACGGATGATTTATGGTGGAAAATTCGTCGTTCGTGGCGACAAAACGCTTTTTTCGGCCGAGCATGATGGGGATCATCATGGCCATCGTCGCTGGCAACATTCCAGCGCCGATCGCGGCGAGAACGGCGGTGTTCGAGGGTTTCCCGATCACGGTATTCCTGATCGGGCGATTGTTCATTACGAACGGTCCCATTATTTGGTTATCCTTGTTCGCCTCGTACTCCTTTCTGCTCTGGTCGACCGTCTTGAACGTCTTCTCAACTTCGAGAAGACCGCCGTGGGAGGTCGTCGTGTTAGTTCCGTTTATCGATGGCAGAACGGTCAAACGTACCTGAGACGGATCAACGAACATTCAAACGAATTCAAAGGATTCTTGCTCGAGGATTTGCGAAAAAGTGAGAAGATTGCCAGCAGCGGAGAAGAAAGCCAATGTTTTTTCTGTTTTTCTATTTTTTTTTCTACTGCGTGAGACAGTTGGCAGAGATGATGATGATGCAAGAAGGATTGTTTGCAGGTATAAAAGCGCGTGGAAGAAATCCCATTTCTCTCATTCCGTGTGTTTTTTGTGTCCAAAACTCTCGGTCCAATTCTCAGGCGAGTGTTCGATTTGTTTGTTTGTTTTTTTTTTGCTTAAATCCCTACACCAACCTGACGTTTCGAGGTCATCACGGCGACGGTCCCGTCGTTATCCTGCTTGGTCGTCTTTATCGTCGAGTTGGCCGGGTTCGGAGCCAGCTGGCCGTTGACCGCCGCGTCGATCTTGATCGATCTCTGGCGCGACTTGGAGTATCCGCGGTTCGTCGAAAGAAGGACCCACTGGCCGTCTCCGCTCGACGGATGATTCGCCGGATGTTCCGGAGTGTACTCCGGATGATAGTGCGGCCTTCCGAAACTCGACGGCCTGTCCTTATTGTAGTTTTCCATCAGCTTCGAGGGATAATTAGATGAGTCGTGCCAGTCGTTGCCCGCGTCCTGCTGCTGCTGGTGAAAACGGTCGTCAAAGTTGCTCGACGTGTATCTGTCCCTGTCGTTGTAAGAGTACTTATTGTCGCTTCCCAGCGTGTACTTGTCCCAAGTGTTTGGGAAATTTGACGGCCTGTCGTCCGTTATTATCTCGATGTTGGGCCGGTAATTGTCCAACGACGGGAATTTCTCCCACGACGAGTGCGGCCTCTCCGGCGGCCACTTCTGCGCCTGATTCGGATTCTCCTCGAAACGGTCGTCGTAGTACGAAGGTCGCGACGAAGTCGGCCTCATCGACGACGGCCTTCCCGATTGGTAGTCCGGTCGCGCGGGCTTCGCCGGCTCGTGCCTGTCATTCCAAAATTCTCCATTTATTCATTCTTTTATTTTTAAACTCGTCGCAACGAATATAAATGTTCTTATTTCAATGAACTCTAACAATGGTCAGAATCGATTCGAACAATGAATTTCATTTCGTTAAGAATTGATAAAAAATATGCTCTTTTTTTTCCTTTTTATTCAAAATTTTGTGCTTAAACTAACCACGGCTGCACTCTAAAATTCTTCGTTACTTATTTATACTTATTTTTAAACTCGTTACAACGAATAAACGTTTTTATTTCGATGAATTCTACAAATCTATATTAAAAAAGACATGAGGCCTCTAATCGATTAACTGGTATAGAGTGCATTATGCGGAGCGCATTGACTTTTGGCTAATCTGTACTCATTTA
>JAPYYW010001538.1:0-28040 GCA_030522545.1 Cremastinae sp. A BG-2022a
TCTTTGATGTTGTACAAATATTTATGCCAAATTTCGTGAAGCTTCACAGTGTAGAAGTTGAGATATTTATTGTTGAAAATCGTAATATTTAACACGTGCCCTTATGGCGGAGTATCGAAAACTGTGATTTTTACCAATAAATATCTCAATTTCCGTACTGTAAATCGTCCTAAAAATTAGTACACACGTGCACATTGCTTTCAAGAATGTCTATGCAAATTTTTATTCAAATCGTATCAAAAATATTCAACCCCACAACAACCTTAAATTAGTGGAGTGAATTGACGTTGACAGTCTCGTCAGTTTCAACCTCCAACTGTTTTTTTTAAATGTATTCTTATTTCTATCTCTCACATTGCACTTCACGTTTATTCGCTTTTTCTGTCGAATAAACATCAGTTATTCCATTTATACTAATAATTTAATAACTCTTTATTATAAATATCTCATGTCGAATAGACATCACTGATTCCATTTTTACTAATAATTGAATAACTCTAAATATCGCATAATACGTATAATTACTATTAGAGAATTTTCTCCAAGTATATTTCGTTTTTTTTCCACCAGATATCGTATCGCCATTCGACAGATCCCAATGCCTAAAGCCACATATATCCCCATTTTAAAATTCCACACCAGAATCTGACTTGAAACGAGACTAATCTGCTTTGACTCGTTTGAAAATAAATCACAAATGATGTTTCTCTTTTTTTACTTTCTCTGAAAGAAAATCAACGACCGAGGGAAGATAAGGTTGAGGACTGCGGGGAACATCCTTGATACAACATTACCATGATTGTCGGGTTCGAAGGAAAGAATTTACGAGACATCGAGTAACTTGGCGTGAGCGGTGAAAAGTGGAAAGTCTCTCCGCGCGAGCATCAATATATTCTGTATGAAAAGCTCGGCGATTATGCAGCAGATTTGTGAGCAGGCTCTTGCATCGATTCATTATTTATGCCGTTACAAAGAGAATTTTATGAAGAATCAACGTGACGGAAAATGTATGTGTCTCGGGCGCTCTTTCAGCTCCACTTTGATTCGGAAAATGTCTGATCCTGGGGAGAGAAAGAGAGCGGTTCGACGGACTTTTAGACGAAGAATACTGATCAAAGGACCACGACTCTTTGGACTCCGCCGCGTTTCATGGCCGGTATATGAATAATCATTGATTTTCATATAGCTCTCGCTCTCGTAGCACGGTTATGTTTTTCACCAGCCCCGGCATTTTATCTGTGTACGTAAATACGTCCGCAGAAGTATTTTAGCCTCTCGTTAATTATTCTTCCCGAAAATCGATTAAAGCGGAAAAAGGGAGACGCTAAAAATGAGAATCGCTTTGACCGTCCGTACACGAGCTGCTTTTATTTTTCACGGGACAAACAATCACCCTCAAGGTATATGAGCAGCATATTCATATTTTTTCATTTTTCAGCTCCCATATAAAAAGGGAAAAGCAATTAATTTAAGGGCCCCGGGCTTGAATTTTTTCCTCTTCGTATTTCAACCGACCATCGATCCCTCTAAATTGCACGGAATTCTTTTTTCATGCGTTAGAGTACGGAGAACGTGTCCTTTTTTTTCCATACGAACTGCATCAGGTGCTTCAATATATTTTCTTTTTTTTTTTGTAATTGGATGCTAACGGAATTATACGTTTCTTTTCTCATATACAAATATAAATATCAACTGTTTTACTTCCACGATAAACTCGATATTATCTGGACTGCAATTTGATGAAACTCTGTACATGTTAAATAAATTTTCGTTGCAAGCACAAACTCTTGGATATTGTTTTGCACGGTTATTTATATAAATATTTTCGACATTTATCTGAAACGTACCTATTTCGCAACTCTTTCAGATTCGTAATATAATTTCTTTTTATATTCTTTATCTCTTTTCTTTAAAAATATGGTATTTTTAACATTTTTGAATGTTATTTATTGGATATACCGAACGTTTACTATGAATTTTTTTTATTTTTTATAAAATGTGTAAATTAAGTGAACCTTACCACATCATATGGTCATCGCTGTTTTTATTTTTTCTTATTTTTTGAATAACGTTATCAAAGCAAGCAAGCGTGAGAAAAAAAATATAGAAAATTTCAAGCGACTCGTGGCAAATACGTTGAACATGAGGAAAAAAAACTCGTGGCATCTTGACCTTATAGTTAGAGGTTATTTTAATTGGGAAGACAACTCGGCTGTCACGAGTTATCAAAAAAGCATTTTGATTACATTTTACATCAGAAATACTGTACTATTTATAGTTTTTACACAGGACCAAATATGAATAGTATGCTGTTTACTACTTTTTCGAATCGTCAGTGATGAAAAATAAATAAATTGGGCCATATAGAGGGGGGTGGACGTATGTACTTTTCGAGCTATATAAAGTTGCGAATCCATGAATCGAATGGTCAGTATTTCAAAGATAGATTTCGCGAACCAGTCCGCTTAGACGAAAATTTTTTGAAAAAATCATGAAGTTCGTACTTCCATTGTGTATGTTCGTCATACTTCTGGTGTGTCATGAGGCTCTCGGTATAATTAAAGTTGAAGGTAAATCGTATTTAAAAAAAAAGTTTGATAATATTTTGGGTTGGACTTTGAGATAGTTCTCGTAAAAAATGAATTTCGACAAATTTCTTGAAAACTTGTATATAAATATTCTTGGATGTGATATAAATATGTGGTTCGAATTTAAAAAGGTTTTATCACGTAGAAGTTAAGATATTTATTGTTAAAAGTTATGTTCAATTTTTTGGGCTCTTCCATAAGAGCACGTGTTAAATGTTACGATGTTCAACCTTAAATATTTTGACTTTTAGATGGTGAAACTTGTTGAAATATTGTACAAATTTTTATATGACATCAAAGAAACTTTGATTAGTTTTTTTTTAAATCTTACATAAAATGTTTTCAAAATTTTTAAGTCATGTAGCAAGTATACCTGACCTTGGATGACTTTGAATTTTGATTATATTGTTCTTGAAACAATTTGCAAAACCTTTTCTTAATAACCTTAAGCACAAAAACTCCATGATATCGAGATAAACTGAGATGAAAACTTTTGATTTGACTGCACCGATAGAACTACCTTAAGGATAGGAGATTTAACAATATTTTGTAAACTATTTCGATAATTTACGTTTTTTACGACTCCATATGAATCGTTGGCAATTCATTGAAAAGTTTATCGAAACTTTTCTTAGTTGTCTAATTAGTTATATTTTTAATTCAATTCAAGAAATATGTTGAGCATTTTGCCAGAAGAGCCAGTATTATTAAAATTACATATTTTGAAATTAAACTACTCATTCAAATGATCGATGGCCTGTGCAGACTTTTTTTCCTGTCTAAACAATCTTGTTAACTCTACACATACATTTTTCAAAGATTTTTATCTAATAACACTCATATCAGCACGACCTCCTCAATAGCAATTGAAAATTTTTATCTTCATTCCTAATCAATACGAATAAAATTTAAATTTTATTTCCAATAAAAGGGGGCTGTACGGCAGCAGATTTTTCCGAACCTGCTCTAAGAGGATGTGGAGTCATTCATAAGTGCGAGAAGGACAAAAATGGAAAAGTCATTTCATACGCTGGAAAAGGGTAAATTGGAATGGTAGAAGCAAAATGAATGATCAATAGAATACTATAAAAAAAATATTTTTTCTTAAATTTTAGCTGCGGCCTAATTGGTTGTCCGGACGGTTTCATACATTCAGCTGAAGATATAACCAAAATTTTTCCTGACTGCTGTTCCCGATGTATTCCCTTTGCGCAAGTTCAATACTGAAGAGTTCATTTTTAACCTTCACTTTGTCATAAAGTAACCATTACTCAAAAAATATTTCTATCGCTATCGATAAAATTTTGAAATTTTGTATTAAAAAAGGTCGATCATAAATACTATGTTACTGCATAAAAGGTTTTTGAATTATTTCAATCATATTGTTAAGAGTTGTGACAGTGATTCGAGGCAAGTACATTTACGTCCAAGAGCAACCACAACTCTTATCTTGTATATTATCTCCACACCAAATTATTTTTGCCAGATTTTGATCAACCAAAATAATTATTAATTAATATTAAGTTTACTGTAGGGTTGAGAAAAATTCTGCAAATCGTAGTATTAAACGTTTTCTTTCCTCTTCCCAATAAAAAATAAATCAATGGTGTACGATGTATTTCTTACTTTATCTTTATATTAAAAATATTTGAACAAAAAAATCTACTCCAAATTCACAACGTAACTTTTATCTAATATTTTAGCAATTGACAACTCATTTTATGTGATAATTATAAATAATATTTCTAGTAAATAAATACTTGAACGTTTGAATATGTAAGATATGTCCCAATAGTTGAACAGAAAATCGTCCCTGTCTCTAAGGTCGAAATAGTTTTTTTCAATAAATTAACGTTATCAAAAATACACCTCTTCGTATAGTAAAAATAATCCATACGGTTTTTTTGAGAAAAAAATAATTCACATAATTATTGATTACCTTTACGACGAATTAAAAAATTAGGTACACTGGAATTTGACCTTGTTTTTATAACTCTAAACTGAGCTCGAAAAATTTTTGTCAGTCTCGAAAATACTTGAATAACTATCAGATGTCATAAGATACACCAAGAAATTCCATAAATTTCTTTAAAAATTCTTGATACAGAAAGTTGAAATAGCTAAGTAAGTCATTTTTGAATGTCACGGATATACTCAACTTTGTCTGAGACTTTTTAAATATTTTTATGAAATATGTAAACTATGTAATCCTTGTTATGATTTTTTGTCAATGTTGTTTTTCTTTTTTTTTCTATTTTGAGTAACGTTATCAGAGTAAGCAAATGAGAAAAAGATAACATGTTTCAAAAGTCATTTGTGACAAATAGGTTATTTATCTACAATAACTTCTTATCTTTTACTATTAGTTATCAAAGGAGCAATTTGATTACTTTCTATAACAGAAATATTGTATTTATTTATAGTTTTTATGCAGAAACAAATGTGTATGAGGCTGTTTTCGAATCGTTGTTCTTAATGATCACATGATACCTCATTATCTAAGCCATATGGAGATGAACGAGCGTACTATCTCAACATATTTCGTGCTCTCAAGAAGAACCCAAGAATTTGACAGTCAGCTATTTCAAAATTTTGCTGTGACTTTTTTTATTTTTACAAAAATATGTAAACTAATTATGTGGACCTTACTATTATTTTGAGTCAACAATGTTTGACCAAATGTCTGTTTTTCTTTTTCGAGTAACGTTATCAGATTAAGCTAATGAGAAAAAGATAACATATTTTAAAAGCAATTCGTAACGTTTGGTTTATTGAACCATAGCAACCCTGACAGTCGTAACCCTGACCCTGGCAGTTAATGACAATTTCTAATTGAAAAGATGACTCAGTTGATATCTGTTATCAAAAAAGCATTATAATTCTTCTTACAACAAAAATAATGAATTATTTATCGTTTTTATGGAAAACCAAATGCGTAGATGAGGTTGTTTAATACTTTTTCGAGTCGTTGATCTTAAAAATCACGTGATTATCATTACCTGAACCATGGAGGAGGGATTAATGTGCGTACTATCGTGAAACTTTTCGTACTATATAAAGTCATGAACCCATGAATTTGACAGTTAGTTATTTCAAAGCTATCTTCCACGAAACAGTCGTTTGAACTAAAATTTTTGAAAAAATCATGAAGTTCGTACTTCCATTGTTCATGTTCGTCGTGCTTCTGGTCTGCTATGAGGCTCACGGTAAACTAATCGTTCAACCAGGTGAGGCGAATAAAAATACTTACTAATAATTTGTATTTAGCTTTATAAGCAATCAAACTTTTTTCTCTAAGTTTCAATAAATATGGATGAACGTAAATTTTATTTTGATAAAAAGGGGAATGCACTGAAGCAGACTTTACTGAAGCCGAATTAGAAGGAACTGGGATGATTACGGATTGCAAGAAGAATAAAGAAGGAAAAGTTATTTATTTCGGTAAAGTGTCGTATGTTGAAATTTTGTAAACAAAATGAATGATCGATAGAACACTAAGGTAAAATATTATTTTTCTTTAATTTCAGGATTCCTATATATTATAACGAATAACTAGCATAAGCCTGAAGTTATGACCAAGATTCATCCTGACTGCTGCTCCCGATATGTCACTATTGCACAATTTCGATTTTGAAAATTTCAGTTTTTACTTGCGCGTAGTTATAAAATAACCATTGCTCAAGAATGTTTATTTCTACAGTTGTCAGTAAAATTTTTTAATTCTGTATGAAAAATGGTCGATGATAAATATTATGGTACTGCATAAGATGCTTTTGAATTGTTTTAATCACATTGTATCTTTACCAAAATATAAAAAATTATGTATATAAAAATTTGACTTTTTTTATCATCCCTATGAATGCGAAATGAATGAACTGTGGATAAATATTGTTTTCTATGAAACGAATAGATCTCCACCCTCATGAGACTACGTATAACTCTGAGGAAGCTCGAAATTTTTGTTTCCACAGTCTCGAAGACATTTTAAAAACTATATATAAAATGTCATGAAGTAAACCGAGAGAAGAATATATAATATTCACCTATAGTAATTTCTGTCACAAAAAACAAGAGAAAAACTCGTGGCATCTTGACCTTGTAGTTAATGATTATTTTAATAGGGAAGATACATATTTTAGTCGTTATAAGTTGTTAAAGAAGCATGACAATTCTTACAATAAAAATAATTAATTATTTATCGATTTTATGGAGAACCAAATCCGTAGATGAGGCTATTTATTATTTTTTCGAATCGTTAATCTTAACAATCACGTGATTACCATATTATCTGAGTCATGGAGAAGGGATGGATCTGCGTACTATCGCGACACTTTTCGAGCTATATAACGTCACGAACCCATGAATTTGATAGTTATTTCAAAGCTATCTTTCAAGAAACAGTTGCTTGAACGAAATTTTTTAGAAAAATCATAAAGTTCGTACTTCCATTGTGCATGTTCGTCGTGCTTCTGGTCTGTTATGAGGCTTTAGGTATAAGAAAAGTTAGAAAAGGTGAAGCGAATAAAAAAAATCGATAATAAATAATTTGTATCTAGCTTTATAAGCAATGAAACTTTTTTTCTCTAATTTTGAATGAATATGGATAAACGTAAATTTTTTATCTATAAAAAGAGGACTGCACGGCAGCAGACTTTGAAGCATCCGATCTAGAAGGATGTGAGCTCATTACTGGGTGCATCAAGAATGAAAATAGAAAAGCAACTCCATTTGGTATAATTGAGTAAATTGGCATGTTGGAAGTAGAATGAATGATCAATAGAATACTAGAATTAAAAAAAAGTTTTCTCAAAACATTTTACTTATGCAGTCATAAAGTAACCGTTTCTCAAAGCTGTCTATATCACCTGTTACAAGTAAATTTTGAAATTCTGTATCAAAAATATTCAATCTTAAATATGTTATACGTTACTGCATAGGAGGCTTAAATTATTCTAATAATTACACAAGTCTGCACGAAATTTGGGTCTGGGTTCTGAGTGTGAAATTTTGCTTTCTTTTACGAAACTAATAAAGGGAAAAATAGTTATTTTGGTAAAAGTTTGTTTTTGTAGAAATCAGAACGATTTTTTGAGTTCAAATAGTAAATATATATTATGCACCAAGGAAGGAAAGTAGAACATTGCCGCCCGCGAATGGTGGGATTGTTCTACTATCCTCACGTGATGCGTATATACTTTTTTTTTATTACACCAGAATGGAAAGTTTGCGATTAATATCAACATAAAATTTTATCCTGTCATTGCAGGTTATTAATCAAGATTCATTTGTTTATTTTATTGATATATATATGTATTTCAATAAATAAATATTTAATTCTCTGTTAAAACTCCGATAACCTATCTCTTTTTTTACAAAACGTTTAAAAAATTTATTTTTTATCAGTATACAAAAATTCAGGTAATTCTCAATATTTTCATCTCGTGCAAGGAATACCTTAAAAAACATGTCAGAATATAGTAGAAAGATAATTGCACTAATTACTACGAAACTAAAAATATGTTTCTAACAATAAAAAAATTCTGAATTTAGCTGAAAAAAATTGTTTAGTTTCGAAGATACGTAAAAAAAAACTGTAAAATGTCATGAAATACACCAAGAGATTTCATTAATATCATACTCGTTAATTTCTGAATCGTGGTGTAGATTTATCTTGAATTTTTCGTACGTGCTGTGCGAAAATATTTAAAACGTTTCGAATCCATTGTCAGTTTCAACGTCGGAGTAAACGTCAACAATGAAGGATTCGCGCGAAGGAAAAATAAGTGGTAGAGATACTTTACAGTCTGCACGTCGAAGTGGAATGTTCTGCGTTATTTGGTCGTAGAACGAGACGACGCACGAGCCATTTCACCGTGTTCGCGTGCTATTCGAGAATGAGATTCCGGCCTGATGGCAAGGGACACACGTATTGAGCCTTTCTCAGGATTTCCCGCGGTCTCACCATCCCCGCTTAAACCGGAAACCCCGAGCCGCTACGACATTAAAGCCTTCCAGGTACACGCTCTGTTAACGGCAAAACGCGCATTCCATCCTGCTGTACTCACTTCTTACATTCCATTTATAGTCACGTTTACGTTTATGAACGATAGCGCTCTGAATTTTACTTTAGTTTTGGCTCGATCTGTTTGGAAATCTTTTATATTCTTTTGGTTCATTGATGTTCATGATATTAAGGTAGTACGTCCACGAAACGATTTTTTCTTTTTTAGGAATTTGTTAAAATTTTGCGTAAACTATCTTTGATGACATATTCATATGTGTGTTAAATTTTCAGACGTTTCTCTGTATAGAATTCGAGATATTCATTATCGAAAATCACCTATTTTTCTACTCTCCCATAAGAGCACGTGTTAAATAGTGCAATCTTCAAATCTTGATATCTTCACTTCTAAGAAGTAGAACTTCTTGAAATTTGGTACAGGTTTTTATAATACTTCAAAAAAACTTCAATTAGTTTTTTAAAAAAATCCTAAATAACATTTTTTTTCTAATTTTTATATATAAGTATGACGTACGGATCACCTTGGATAAGCTTGAATTTAAAATATGTTGTCCTTGATTCAATTAGTAACAAACTTTTTCTAATGAATTTAGGATGTAAAACCACATGGTATTGATAAAAACTGTAACTGTCATAGGAAAAAAAGTATTCGAGAAAATTTAATATTGAAAGAAACTTTTGAAGATAGCAAGGTTTCATAAAAATTTATATTATCATGGTAGTATAAAGTGTATTCTATACGTTAAGAATGCAAATATGTCAAAATGTGAAAAATTACAGAAATGCAATTTTTTCAATACTTATTTTTTATAGAGAATTGTAAAAAATGTTTAAAAATAATGTTAGCTATACGATTGTATTTTCATATAAGATTTACTTTGCATGTGTAAAGTACAAACAATAATATTATTTTCATAATTTTAGTAGTTTGGATTAAAAATATACTTTGGATTGATTATTTTTTATCGAAATTCTTTTTTTTGGGAAAATAAATAACACAGATAGGTACGTTTGTAAATTCAGTTCTGTATCATAAATGTCTTGAATGGAAAAACTGCTTTCTGGTAGATGAGTATTGGATATTGAGGATTCATGTGGAAGCAATGATTCGATATCAACGGTTCCATTGGAATATCATCTCCGTTTCCACGTTACTCAATCTCTTTGATATTGATGCCACTATATTTTCCGTACTAGAGATCGTCCACCATGTCATATGTACAAAAGCAGAATCTTTTCAGCATTAAAATTTTAAAAATCCAAGTAGAAAAATAAATACATTTTGCAAGGTACTTTAGAATTTTTTGGTATCAATACATTTTGATAAATTTTACAAAAATAATTTTTTTGGTTAAAAAAGAATAAATATGAAATACTGAATTTATTTCTGGTTATTCTTCATTTTTGACATTTCTGATAAAAAATGAATTCTCTATATATCGACCTTGAGGTATCATCTTTTATATGGAATAAAAATAGGAATATAGTTTAGAAATAGAATTTGAATGAACACAAATTAGTATAACATTTTGTGGAATAAATATATTAATTTATTTGTCAAATAACCGAATGTATATTCGTAAATCGTTCATTAAGGCTGTATGGAATAGACAATTCCTGCAAATAGTAAATTCTTGAAGTAAAACTCAGACTCTGACTTTTGCTGAAAAGTTACCAATTTTGTACGTCTTGACTATCAATTATAAACTTGAGCATATTTCAACAATAAATTAAACATTTTTATTGTTTAAACGATTCAATAAAAAAAATTTTAGTAAAAATTTTTAGAATTATTGTTTATAGAAAATGAACCCTAATACGAACATGTATTTAAAAAAATTTACAATAGTCTCATATTTTTAAATTTGTATTCAGTGTGAAGTTACGAATGCTCTTAAAAAAGCAATATTAAATCTCAGCAACTTTGAAGTTTAATAACTCTTAAATTATTCAGTAAAACTATTTTAAATTTGGCACAACATTATTTCACATGCTTAAGGTAATTCTATCAAAAAATCGTTTTCTTTGAATTTTGTTAAACATTTGCAAAATCTTTCTTTGATCCATTATCCAATTGTATATTGAATTTTAAGAGGTTTTATTACGTAGAACTCGAGATATTTATTGACAAAAATCACTATTTTCTGCATTCTCCCATATAAGAGCACGTGTTAAATATTACGATCTTCAACTCTAAATATATCATGACTTCTGGGTAGTGGAACTTGTTGAAATTTTCCACAACTCTTTTTTGTACTTCAAAGAAGCTTCCTTCAGTTTAAAAAAATCCTAAGATTATGATTTTTTAAATTTTTTATACGTACGTAACAAGTACAGGTCACCTTGAACGACCTTGAATATTGAGTATGTTATTCTTGGAATAATTTTCAACAATTTCTTAATAAGCTTAAGCTAAAAAACCCCATGATATCGAGATAAATTGAGATAAAAATTTTTGATTTGACTGTACCGATAGAACTTAAGAACAAAAAACCAAAAATTTATCAAACTCTAAATTTTTTTGAAATATTGCTCATTTCAATCGAAAATTTTTCAGGTAAATTCACTGAAGTGTGAATCAAAAAATCGTTATGTTTTTTGATCTGGAAGTGCTCATAGATAGGTACGTGAGCCCAACCTTTCTCGTCCATCTACTGATCTCCGGGGGGTAGTACACTTTATTTATTGATTTCTGTGTTCGAAGTGGACCGTCCATTGGAACAATCGTATATACGACGACAATTACGAAACTATATCCCACGAGGTTTGTACGCTCGCCAAGGTATAGAGAAATCGACGTGTGTATATGAGATCGTAAAATTTATGACGCACCAAATCGATTTAAGGAAATGTGTGTGCAGCCATGTGTGAGTGCGAATACAGTTACGGTGACGTAAAACACGTCGAAACAATGGTCCACACTAATAAATTTCTGCTAAAAAATCGTACAAGTAAAAAAAAAAATAAAAGCTGTGAAAAAAAATTTTTTTTTTTATAAATATAGTAATTATTACGGTAGTTATTGATAGCAAAAACTATTTATTTGTGAAAAATTAAAAAATAATATATATGTTTTGTAGGAAAAGAAAAGAAATTGAATTAATGAAGAATTCTATCGTTTAGGTTTTAAGATAGTTGAAGCTTAACGATTTCTCCATCGAAACATCACAAAAAAATTTATCTACAAAAATAACTTGAAAACTGTTAGAGTACCACCTACAGAAGTTATATAAAAAAAATTCAGCATGATATACCATCCAGTTTTTGAGGAGCATATCATTGTAGTGAAAATTTTCTATTTTTTCCATTGTGGAAAAAATTAGACACTCTCGAAGTTCAGCACAAATGAGAAAAATTCAATAAAAATAGCATAATTATATTTCGTCTATGTTAAAACTTATAAATATTTTCAAAAAATTCATAATACGTTTTACTTTTTTTATATGGACACGACTTTTTCGTGAAAGGGATCAGCCCCTTTTTTACACGGCACTTAGCTATCGAATTATCTTAAATTTGATTAGTTTAATTATTTAGTGAAAATTTTTAGTAATCTTTTGATCAGCCGAATTGTGTAAACTTTGAAAAATGTGCGTTTCGAATTTTTCATATATCTTGGAAGAACATTATTATTGCGAATTATTATTTTCCTGTTGCGATGAGTCGGCTAGGTAATCAGAGCCTTCTGCGGGAGATTATATTTATTTTTAGACGCCGGGAGCGTGGCAGTGGCTCTGGAGCAGTTTCGAAAAATGAGCCGAAGGGTCGGATCGTTCGAAACTGGTTTCTCGTTCCCCTCGTTTTTGCTTCGAAAATGATGCGGACAGGCTCTCGCGGCGATATTCCCCGCTACATATATACCGGGCGCTCCCAACGAATATTCAAGAGAGTTTTCCCCTCGGAGAATGGCCAGGGACAACCGGCGGCGAACGAGAAAAATAATTAGCGACATAACTCAAACAGAGAGGGAAAAACTTTTTGGATACGGGAGCGAAGCGCAGAATGATGAAAATTGCCGCGGAAGCGAATGTCCCGACTTTGTACACAGTTTACTCGATCGGGATACCGTTCAAGCAACCCTTTCCTATTTTTCAATACACATCGTAATCGATCCAAAGCTGCATTTAAGGTTCTCCGATATTTTTTCATTAAACCATAACTTTTCAACATTTTTTTTTGCTCAAATTTGACGTACAATGAGATTAATGTAACATTTAACTTGTGATCAATTTTCAATTATATTTATCATTTTAAAACCGAGATAGTTGCTTTTGAATAATATTGCAATTTTTCGGAGTTTTTCATGATTTTTTTATAGGATTATTATTTTACAACATTTTTTGCCAAAAATTGACATACAATGAGATTAATGTAACACTTGTGACCACATTTCAATAATATTCATCATTTTTAAATCTAGATAGTCGCTTTTGAATATTGCAGTTTTTCGTAACTTTTCGTAAAATCACGTGTTATGGAGGTCGAATTCTTATAAGAGTTATAAGGTAAAAATTTATAATTAATATACATATGTATATAAACAAAAATTATAAGTTATTTATCATGTGAATAATAAACAATTTAATTTCAAAATACTCTATTTCATCGTAAGGAAAAATGTCCAACTTATTATTTTGATTAAATATAAGTAGTAATGCTTTTATGATTCTGTAGTTTGTAATAAACACTTCGATTATGTCATCTTTTACATCATCAATTTGATTTAGTTTGTCAAATTTTCGTTTTTGGATGACGTCGTTTTGATAAATTTATTTTTTAATTGTAATAATTTAACCTCTTAACAATCGTGTTAAAAAAACTGTATATGTATAACCTAAAAAAGCTCGACTTTAAGAATGTTTCGATCAAAAGCACGATTGTGGATTTTTATACAATTTTTGATTGGTTATGTATTCATTTTGCAAAAAAAAAATTTATTCAAAGCAGTTGGATTTGCCATAATAGTCGAGCTATTAAAAATTAATATTAATTTTTAAGTATATTTTGTACATGAAAAAAAATGTGCAACCCTATTATGAATTAATTTCATTTTTTAATGCACTTCAATAACATTTCCAGACTTTTTCAAGCACTCGACACTAGATTCTTTCACTCACTAATTTACTAAGTTAATTTTGTTTTTATTCAAGTGAATTATTTATCGAATATAATTATTGATGAATTCTCAATTACTCAATTGAATCGCAAGTGTCTTTGGAAAATAATGAACGAATAACAGGATGAGAGCAAATTGTGACTCGACGAGCTCTATAGAAATCTCTATAGTTATATCTTTTTATTCGTCACTATAGTTATATCTTTTTATTCGTCACTATAGTTATATCTGCCTATTCGTCACTATAGTTATATTTGTCTATTCATCACTATAGTTATATTTGTCTATTCATCACGTAGGATGGGAGAAGGCTTCTTCGAGTATCAGATTACGTTGGAGCTAGCACTATATATAATCGCGATGGATCCGTGTATCTAGATAAACTGTAAACATGGCTATCAGCTCACAAGGTGGCTGGTTGAATGATTGATGGATTGGATAACTTTTCAATCGACGTCCAATTTGTAAGATTGGAGCACAATGAGTACAATGCCCTTTTTTTAACGATATCGTTGTTTAACCCTAGGACCCTACACAGGGTTCTCCAAATCCCAGAAAAATCTTGGAATATCGAAAATGTTGCATTTTTTATTGCACTTTTCTCGGTATAAATCAAATGTGAGATCTTTTTCCAGTAGTTCATTTCATTTTCTAGGACTTGAACGATGAAATAAAAAAAAATAAATCCAAGGGTTAAAATGAAACAAAAAAAAACTTTTTTCAAAACTATATATTTAAAACAAGAAGAATATATTTTTAAAAAAGCATAGCTATTGTATATTCGATTAGTTTTGTCGTAAATTTGATTCGAGTAATTTTGAGCTACAATACAATCAGTGTAAACGTTTCAAAGTTGCTTGGGGTCTATTGGACTTAGAGACTTTAAGTACATATTGGACTTTTGGGACATATGAGTCATGTTTGTTTTTCTGGAAATGTGAGGGATTAGGATTACGAAGGAATTGGAGAGACATTCACTGACAAGACATTTTCATGATAAGCTAGTGAAAATGATACTTCATATTTTTACCATAAGTACATATCATTTTATTTTTTTTGTAATTATATAAATTAGCAGCTTAAACACATTTAAAAAATTTTGATACTCAAAAAATTTTCTTTCTTCTTAAAACAACAAAAATAAAAAAAATTGAGTATAAAATTTTCAAATTTGTAACTTATTATAATAATAAATAAAAATTTAAGTGACCTAAGCTTTTTTTATTCGTATGCAGTAAAAATATATGAATTTCCCATTGGAAAAGTGTAAAAATGGAAAATAAGAAAACTTTGAACCCAATTAATAAATCATTTTAAAATTTTGTACTAAATTCTTTTCATAGATTTCGAAATAACATATCGAACATTGCGAGCTATTTGCCACTATTTTTTTAATTACTTCAATGCACCCTTAACGATTATACACGAAACAGAAAGATATTCGTTAACTCTGTTATGAAAAATGTTACACGTACCTCGTTACGAACTTGCTTACCTTTGTTACATTTTAATAGCTGAATAGGTGAATGAGAAGCAAAAATATTCATTTTTTTATTTTTTTATAGCTTTCATGGCGAATTTGTAGGGGATGCCAAGGTTTTTGTGGTAGGGGCGTGCTAATTCTTCCGTGAAACGATGTAAAAGCGCTTATGGTCAGTTTTACGAAATCCTTATTGCAGGATCTCGTTGCTCGGCGAGCGAGCACATTATTATGCTCATTAATTGGATATCGAATTTGGCCCCATTTATCTCCCCGAGGAGAGACGAACACCGATCTGCTTTCGCGAGAGCACGGAATTACGGATGGCCATTGTCCATATCAAATTACATTCAAGACCAAAAATTTATGAAAAATTATCGTCGTTCATGTACGTTGTCCGCAACGACAATGGATTGATTGGACTTGAGAAAATATCGACAAAATATTAAACTACATTAACGACGACTAATTATTTTGAAACCGAAAAACTAGAAACTATTATTACTAATCGTTCATTAATTTATCATAAAATAATTAAATTGTTCTCAGAACTTTGGTTAGCATTCGGCTTACAAATTACTAATTCAATTAATGTAAATATAAAAATGGAAAATTAATTTTGGAATACTGCGCATGAAACTGTATTTTATACGTACATAAACGTTAAAAATATAATTATGTAAATGTACGAAAAATAAGTCTAAAATATATGTCACCAAGAATTGTGGAACAATTACAGATAAACATTAATACTAATAATTTAACTAATTATAATTCGATAGTAAAATAAATAACTAATAATAAAATTAATAATTTGATAGTATCATAAAATTTAAATATTTTTCATTATTCAAGAAATTAAATGAGAATAGTTTCAGTAAAACTTTATAAAATTACTAGCACATAAAAAGAGTGTACTGCTATGAATGTACGAAAAAAATCACGATAATATATTTTTAAATTCATATTTAGGGCAAATTTACGAATTTTTCCTGAAACGCAATGCTAAATATCAGTAACTTTGGAGATTGATAATCTTTGAACCATGTGGCGAAACGCCTTGAAATTTAACATGAAATTTTTATACATTAAGGAACAACATATGAAATATTAACAAAATTCTCATATTTAAAAAAATATTTTATAAAATCATCAATATTTTTCTTAATATTATTAAAATCTAAGGATCTAAAAAATGCATTTTAATAATGATTAATTAATCAATTAATCAATAGCATAAGGCGAGAAAATGTCTCACTTTACTTTTATTGACACTTAGTCGATAGCCAAGAGGGTGGTGACTGCGCTCGTTAGATTTTCAGATAGGTAGGTCATAAGTTTAAATCTCAAGTTAGCTAGGATCTTTTAGAGGGTAAATTTATTCGAAAAATATTAAAGTCATGGAAATTTTAATTACAAGCAACAATGCGGCCGCTGGACGGCCACTTATTTGACATGAATTGACATTTTGCTATTCTTCTAGGCGCATACTTCATACCACTTGGCATAATGCACTCCATTTCGATTAATTTATTAAAGGTTTTATTTGTTTTTTAATATAGTAGATCCGCACTGATATTTTTTAAAAAGTATTTTGAAATGATATTATAAATTTGAAAAACTATTCACTTTTCGAATAATTGAAAATAACACTGGAACTGACACTTAATTGAACTCGTCGAATTATTTCTACGAAATGTTTTTCGGTAAACAACTACCCGGCGAGACCCGACACGTCTTACCCCGACACTTTTCACTGGCATACTGATTCCAAATGTCGTCATTAAATCGAACAATTAAGGCCTTAATCGATTTTTCACTCGACCTCGACCGATTATCATGGAAATAATGACCGAGGGATTAACGAAAATTTGAAAAAAAATTTTCCTCGTTACACTTGACGAATTTTTTTTTTATGTTTACGATCCCCTAACTATTCAGGTATATTTGTCCAGGTATATTTAATATAAATAATAGAAAATTGTGTTGCAAGTTTATTTCACATGGGCTTAGAAAATTTAGCGTGTTCGAGGACCTCCAGTCTGATTAATCGAGAATTGAAAATAGGAAATTCTCAAAATTTCAAGTGACGATATCTTTTTCGTGTCCTCAACGATTTCAACTTCATAATAGGTAATTCGTAAAAATTTTTGCAAGATGAAATTAATAATTGAAACATCAAGGTCATTATTTCCAAAGCAGAGCACGTTAATTTTGTTTTAATGACCATCGATTAGCCAAAAGTTAATGTGCTCCGCGTAATATACGCTCTATTCCAATTAATCGATTAGAGGCCTCATGTCTTTTTTAATACAGGATCTATAATAAGAAAAACAAAGTTTTCTTGACTCAGTCAAGTTCAAAAATTATGTTTAAATAAAAAGACTGAAAATACAATATTTCTCAAGTTTAACATTTGAATAAATACAATTTTCAAGTTTACGATGTTTCATCTACGACCAATTTTCTAATCGTATTAATATATATTCTTTGATCTCTTATAATTAATTTCTTCAGTTCAAAACGTAAACATTAAAATTTTGTAAAGTTTGACCTACAAAAAATCTTTTTATACTTTACATAAAATGAAATAATGTATTATGTAAATGTAATATATAAACAATGTAATTTTTCAGCCATGTAACCGTACATATTTTTTAACAACGAGATAAAGCAGCAAGAATTAAATAAAATTTCTTCAAGCTGTAATTGAATGAATTTCTGAATTATCTGAATTAAATTTCTAAAGTAATATATTGTGTAAATGTAATGTATAAATAATGTTGTTTTTCGAGCCATGTATATGTAACCATACATATTTTTTAACAATGAGAAAAAGCAGCAAGAAATGAATAAAACTGATTGAAGCTGTAATTGAATGAATTTCTGAATTATTTACCCATTTAGAAAATGGCTAAAAATGTACCTTAAATTTGATTCTCGTTCCATATTCAACTCTGTCCTATTTAGCATCGATTGGATGTACAAATGGTTTTCTTGACGTCATAAGAAAGTTGTATATGGGTATGTAGGAGGCGGCTTAATAATAAACTTTCTCTCTCTCTCTCTCTTTCTTTCTCGGTCTCTCCATTATGTTAATTAAAACTTAGCTATCTCGGCTGGAGCTTTCTCTCCAATAATCTTCAGTGGGCTCTTTCCGCTTCACGCTTTTACCTCTCGTTTCTCCGTCCACCCAGCGATCCCTTGTATTGCAAGCACCGAGAGTTCGGTAGATGTATACAGAACAACAAAACGCAGTCTTAGGACTTTCCGAACGCAAACTCTGAGCCTATATCGCATCATTTCCGCACGAGCCTCTCCCACATCTCCCCATTCTCTTACACAACCCTTGTCGAGCTCAAAATGTACATATGTGCCCCAAATACATGCCAACACCCCGGACTCCGTTTCAATTTGCGTAATTTCTATTTATCTGACCTGTGGCATCGTTTATTCTTTTCTTTCGCCCTCTTTTTCTCTTCATTTTCCGATTTTACTCAAAGAACTCTCGCCCTTATCATTGCATGTACATGAAACGTACAGCGATTTTTATTGAAAAAAATAAACGACAGATTGTTACTCTATAAAAAATTATTTTACATGTATTTATTATTATTTACATTATTATCATGAATTAATAATTAAAAGTTAATAATAGTATTAATTAATATTGTTAATAATTATTTATGTGTATTTTTGAAATATCTCTGATCATTCATTTGTAATTAGATTTATCATTTTTTCATGAATTTTTTAGTAAATTTTTTCATCGTAAACTTTATAATAACTCATCTAAAAGCAGTACAAGAATTGTATAAAAAAGGAACAAGTACAACAATAAATTGCATAGTTGATGAAAAAAATTTATGAAAAATAGTTTGGGCCTAAATGCTTGCCAAGTTTTTTGAAATTTGTTATTTTCATAACCAAAACTTTTATAATCTATTTTGGCAAGGATTCTTATCAACTATACTATCAACTATATCAACTAGTTCAACTATATCAACTATACTATATAACAATTACACGATTTGTAAATGTAGTTGTCACATTTTTATGGTGAGTGTATTGTAATATTTTTCAGTAAATAAAAAATATACAGTATTAACAAAATTGTCTTTAAAAATTTCCAATTTAATATTGAATACCAGCATGACCCCCATAAAATATTTTTACGTAAAGTATGGGATATTGGAATTAATCCGTATCGTTTGTATTTCATGAAAAATGATTCATAAAAGACTACGACAAATTAATTTCATCATCTAGTACCTTGTCAGTATTTTGTATTGCACGTACATTTACAGTTGCTCAAAGTATTTCATTATCATATGAAATTAAATGAAAATAATTTCAAAATTCACTATATAAAAGGTCAAAATAGCTAATAAGACACTTTGGAACGTTACGTATTGGATATACTCCAAATTTTTTCTAACTTTTTTAAAAATAAAATATGTAAACTATATAAGTGTGTGGATCTTACTATCAATTTTGGTCAACGTTGTTTTTATTTTTTTTCTTCTTTGAGTATCATTATCAGAGCATGTAAATGTGCGAAAAAAAGATAACAAATTTCAAATGACTCATATTAAATAAGTTATTCATCCACAGTAACATTTTTTTTTCACAGCAACATCTGTCGCAAGAAATACAAGAAAAATCTCGTGGCATCTTGACCCTGTACTTAAAGATTATTTCAGTGAGGAAGATAACTCGGTTGTTACGGGTTATCAAAAAAGCAAGTTAATTACTTCCTACAACAGAAATACTACTGTATATTTATCATTTTTACACAGGCTCAAATGTGAATGTTTACTACTTTTTCGAATCGTTGGTCATGAAAAATACATACGTTTATTCCCAACAATTGATTCATAGAAAATAAGAGGTGGATGTGCGTACTATCGCGACACATTTCGTGCTATATAAAGTAAAGAGCCCATGAATTACATAGTCAGTATTTCAAAGTAATATTTCGTGAACCAGTCGCTTGAACGAAAATTTTTGAAAAAATCATGAAGTTCGTACTTCCATTGTGTATGTTCGTCGTACTTCTGGCTTGTCGTGAGGCTCTTGGTAAAGTTAAAGTTGCAGCAGGTTGGTCGAAGAATAAATATTTCGATAGTATATTTTGTGCCAGGCTTTATTGGCAAATAAACTTTTTCAATTTCTTTTTTGAATCAAAATAAAAAAAAAACGTTATTTTCTTTTTCATGACAAGTGGGGTGCAAGGAATCAGACTTTTCGGAACACGACCTACAAGGATGTGGAGTCATTGTAGGATGCGAAAAAAACAGAAATGGGAAAGTTTTTCCACTCGTAAAAAGGTAAATTGGAGTAACGAATCAGAATGAGTGATTAATAGAAAATTGAGGTAATAAAAATGTTTTCTTAAATTTCAGCTGTCCTTATATTGTTTGTGCGAGTGGCTCTACAGATGTATTTGAAGATATGACCAAGGATTATCCGGACTGCTGTGCCCAATGTATTTGATACTAAAAAATTCATTTTTTACTTACACACAGTTTCAAGATATTGAATCCATGACAGTAAAATAAACAATTTTTTATCTTAGTTCTTCTCCGTACCATGTGATTTTACAGCATAAGTTTATTAGAAAAAATTGTTACTAATTTATTCAAGAACGACATACTTAAAATTCAAGGTCAGCCAAGGTGACCCTAAACTCAAGAATGGCATAAATAAGGTGTACCTAAAAAACAATATTATAAAAAAATAACTATACTGATTATTATGCGGGACTCAATAAATTGTTCTTCACAATTAAAAAATGTATTGTTAAAGAATAAATACATTCTCTTGGAAATAAAAATAAATTGGTAAATTGTCAAAGTTTTTCAAAACTTATTATTTTCATAATCAAAACTAAAATATAAAAATATTCTTAACAGGTATATTCATAACAACTACACGACCTTTAAATGTACTTGTCACGTGTTTTATAATACGCGTACTGCCAGTTGGTTAACATTAAATACAGAATAATTAAAAATCAAAACAGTCAATAGAGAGTGAACCAAAAAATGACTAATTTTTTTTTGGCGAGGACACACGTTTAGTATCTTCGAAATGATAAAAAAAAGATGCCTCAGCAAATTTCAGCCCTTTAAAAATTTTTTTAGAGTTGGCGATTTTTAATTTTTTATTTCCCATTTAAATAACATTGGAAATTTACTCAACGTTAAGTAAAAATTCAATATCGTCATTAATTTTTAACATTTATCATATTACTTAATAAAGTTTGAAAGTGACAATCCTTTTTGTTTGAAAAAATTCCAAAAAAAGTATGTTATGTAAAAAAAAGGACTATTAGATTTTAAAAAGTTAAAAAATGCAAAGAAATAATCAGGTTTATTGAGTGATTTTCTCGCGATTTCGACTGTGTTGACGTCAACATTTTGTAAATAAAAATACTAAAAATGTTTATCAAAAAAAGTATGCAATTAAAATCGACGGTCAGACGATGATCGTCTCCGATTAAGAAAAATTTTTAATATGTCTGTAGATGCTAAAAGAGGGCTAATTCTTTGCCCTCTATTTTAAGGATGCATAAGCATTATTTTTAGAAGAAGAATATGTAAACTAAGGGTGTAAACCTAACTATCATTTTTGGTAAAAAATGTTGATTTTCAGTTTTGAGTAACGTTATGAGATTCAGCAAATGAGAAAAAGATAGCATATTTTAAAAGCAATTCGTAACATCTAGGTTATTCACCCACAGTAACTTATTCTGTCGCAAGAAAAAAGAGGAAAAACCCGTGGCATCTAGACCTTGTTTTTTAATAACTATTTAAATTGCGTAGATGACTAATTTGATATGAGTTATAAAAAAAGCATTAAAATTCTTCGTATAACAGAAATAATGAATTATGTATCGTTTTTATGCAGAAGCTAATGTAAGTAGATAAGGCTGTTTATTACTTTTTTCTATCGTTAGCCTTAACAATCAAGTGATTGCCATTACCTGAGCCATGTAGAAGGGATGGTGTGTACTATCGCGAAATTTATCGTGCTCTATAAAGTTGCGAATCAATTAATTAAATAGTCAGTATTTTGAAGCTAGATTTCGCGAACCAGTCGTTTAGACGATAATTTTTTGAAAAATCATGAAGTTCGTACTTCCATTGTGTATGTTCGTCGTACTTTTGGTCTGCCATAAGGCTCTCGGTCAAGTGACAGTTGAAGCAAGTGAGGGGAATAAAAAAGACTTGACAATGATTTGTACCTATAGCTGTATAAGCAATCAAACTTTTTTTCTCTAATTTTGAATTAATTTAGATAAACGTAAATTTTATTTTTACAAAAAGAGGGCTGCACTGCAGCAGACTTTTCTGAATCCCAACTAAAAGGATGTGGGGTTATTAAGGAATGTGAGAAGAATGATCAAGGAAAAGTTATGTCATTTATTAAAGTGGGGTAAGCTGGAATATTGTAAACAAAATGATGAGTGTTCAATAGAAATACTAAATTAAAAGAATATTTTTCTTAAATTTCAGCTGTCTTCCATCTAACCAAAATATATAATCAAGATTCTTTCTGACTATGTCACTATTGTATAATTTCGTTACTCAAAAATTCAGCTTTATTTATGCAGTCTTAAAATAATCGTTATTCAAGAATGTGTCTATTTTTATCATCACCAGTAAAATTAAAAAATTCTGTATCAGAAGTGGTCGATCATATTATTGCATAAGAGGCTCTTAAATTATTTTAGTCATATTATATCTTTATCACGAATTAAAAAATTGTGTATACCAAAATTTAACTTTGCTTTTATCAGCCGTATGAAGACGAAATAAATAAACCTAAATCTTGTTATTTTTTTTTTTAATAAAACGAAGAGACGTCCACTCTTACGAGACTTTGTATTACTGAGGTAAGCTCCAAATTTTTTTTTCACAAAGGAGAATATTATAAAGAGATAACTAGACTAATTATTATAGAACTAAATATATGTTTCTAACAATAAAAAAATTAATTATTATAAGAATAAAATTAATTCTACTTAAGGTAGTTATATAGTTTTATCGATTATTTAGGATTTTGTTGAAAATTGGTATAGTCATTCATTGACATTTGATATGCGTATGCGTATCAAATTTTAAGAGGTTTCACCGCGTATAGAAATTGAGATATTTATTGTTAAAAATCCCTATTTTCAGTGCTCTCATAAGAGACAATATTTTCAATCCTAAATATCTTGAAATCTAGATGGTGAACCTTCTTAAAATTTAGCACAGCTCTTTATTGTACTTCAAAGAAGTTTCCTTTAGTTTTAAAAACAAATCCTAAGATTAAAATTTTTTTAATTTTCATGCATACGTAACAAGTGCGAGTCACCTTGGATTTCAATTTTGAGTGTGTTATTCTTGAAACAATTTGCAACAACTTTTCTTAAATAAATTTAAGCTCCAAAACCACATGATATGGAGATAAATTGAAATAAAAACTTTTGATTTGACTGTACCTATATAAAACTACCTTAAAATAATTTACTTGAAATAACACATAATTCTAAACTGTTTGTGGGAAACATATCACTGTACATCGCTGTATAACTTTCGAAGAAAATTGATGAATCTTCATTTGACATGCCAGTAACATACGAGGTCATGATAATAATAACAAAAACGAGAAAAATGTTTTCGCGACGAAATAATTTTTCCGAAATTGATTTCGAGTGCTCAATTGACTGTGCAATAATTCAATTTGCGCGAAATTGCTCTTGCCACGTGATCAGATACGTAGATTCAGTACAGGAAAACTTTGAATGGTTTCCGGGATTGGAAACGTTGATTCCGCATCGCAAAGTTTACGGCTCTTTGGCCCGTGCAGCGAGAGGCACGCTCGAATGCGCGTTGCAGCTGTGCGAGCTCGCAAGGAGCGAGTGTAAAAAGATTTGCGAGACGAAACAGAGCGACGAAGAAAAATGAAAGAAGCCCCGAACGATTTATTGCGAGGCGCGTACGTTTATTGATTCAATATCGTTAATTCAGGCTCCCAATTAATTCTGATTAACTGGCGTTTCAGTTTGACCTCGCCTAGGTAAGTATCGAGCAAACAGGTTCAGGGAGATCGTAAATTACGCAGGTGGACACTAGCGTAAACTCAGATTTATCGGAGAACGTTCGATACCGGAAGCACCGGAAGAGAATTTTTATTTCTCCCAACCGCCGACTCTCCCTCTTCTCTATAATTAGTATCAATTATCCGAGATAATTACCTCGGCGAAACTGAGAAAACATTTTTCTCGTCAAAGGCTGTAAAGCTTTTTTTTTACGTTATAAAAAAATGAGCGAATTTTCCCCATGAGCAATTCCTCCAAAAGCTCTCTCTTTTTTTTTGGACTTTTACTTTTTTTTGTAAGATCGAGATTCGTTAGGTAAAATTCAAAGGGTTTCCGTATATTTTCAGTAAAATTAATGATGGCCTGGTGGTACTATAGTTACAAAAAATTGAATTTTTCATAACAAATTCGAAAAATTTCTGCTTTTAAAAATGAAAAAATTTAGTGAAACCGTTTCAAATTTGACGCTTTTTAACAACACCATATATCAAACATAAGATATAAATTTGATAGTTATTTCATTATTTTTTGTTGGAATTCAGGGTGAATATACAAATTATTTCCCATAAGAAAAGTCAAAGAACTCAAAGTCTGATAACTCTGAAGTGGTTTAGTTAATCTTTTTCAAATTTGATATAACAATTTTTCACACAGTTCTTAATAATATACCAAAAATGTAGCTACTTTTTCACCACTTTATTTTTAATGTCAATATTTTTTAAATCACACCAGTTTATCAAATGTAAAAAAATTTTCTTTCACATTGTATTTAAATGTATACAAAATTTAGAGAGACTTCTTCCTTGTAGTGATTACTTTCTAAACGTTATTTGCTTTTAATATTTTTTTGTACGTACAGGTCATATATTAATTTCGCGAGGCAGATGTCCCTCGCGATCTTATTCGTTTAATAGATCGTTATAAAATGATCACCTTCGAACATTCTCTCAAAATTTGCCTGGCGATATGAGTAATATATGGATCCACGACTCATCACATTTTCTACGATAATTTTACTTGAAAAATGCTGATAGAGAATTAAAAAAAATAGTCACAAACTATTGAAAAACTAAAAGAAATTATATAAATCTATATAGTGAAAAACTGTACAATAAATGTATATGAACTGAATAAAAACTATATAAAATTTATAATAAAATACATTATTTTGTATTTTTGTAGATATATATTTACATTTAAAAACTCTCAAAAAATCATCGAAAAAAAAAGTTTTTTAATTATTACTTTAATTTTGAAACAGCCAGATCTCAACAACGTCGACGCGGATTTTGGAACTAAATTTTTACGAATGAACGAACGCGAAGAAAAATGAAAAAGGAAGAAACAGGTGAAGATGCGAATGAAAGATTGAAGGATCAAAGACGGTTGGAGGAAGCCGAACAATTTCGGACTTTTCGCGAAAGAAACAGATTACAAGTAATCTGGCAAGATACTCGCATTAAATCTGTATAACTGTTCGCATTGTCGAGTGCGAGCACTGGAGCGCTAATGCTTAAGGCAGGGGATTGCGAGTGTTTGAAAATGTTTTTGCTCGAGCTGCGTCGAATTGCATGAATATAAATGTATAACGAGGGCGTATTTAATAAACGGTATGTACACATTGATAAATAAATGACAGGGTGTACTCGCAGAATGGATCATTATTATTTGCGCAGGGCGGAAAAGCAAGGTGGAAATATCCTTCTGTTTATTCTCCTTGAAGACAGCAGCGAGCCTCGACGTGCTCCGAGCCCCTAAAATCCGGCATCTTCGCCCGTTCTTCGGCGACCGGATTACGTTTCGCCTTCTCGAAATACGCACAAAGGTTGCCGAGGATTCCCCGACAGCCAGACGGGCAAAGAACACGAGAATCGCGCGGCAAGACAATGTACCGGGTGTTCCACGATGCATTGAGAAAAAAAAGTTTGGTTGAATCAACTAAACGGACGGTCACGAAGGGCGAAAGAAATATTTAGTTAATTTAACGTGATATTTATTTAATTCAACCTAACATTTATTTCCGGTATTTTACAATAGGCATTTATTTTACAAAAGGCACAGAAACAAAAGTTTAGTTTAATTAAATAAATATTCATGTTAAATTAACTAAATATTTCTTTCGCCCTCCGTGACCGCCCGTTTAGTCGATTCAACTAAACTTTTTTCTGTGTGTTTTTTGGTTTATTCAATACTGGCAAGTTTCGCGCCCTTTTGCGGTAATAGAAAATAAACTGATCAAAAATCCAGTTTTTTTTGGTTTATTCTCTATGAATTCATCAATTTCGCTCCGAATATGAAGCATCTTTGTTATCTACATCAGGAAATTTCCGATTGAAAAAGCTCTTAAAATCGAAAAAAAAATATTTCAAAAAATTTGGTGAGTCACACATGGGTCTCGTGGACCCATGAAAATTTCAATTAGCAATATTTTTTGTTTTTCCTGACGATATAAACTTTATAAAGTGTGATTTTTAAAAATTTTTACAAAACTAAGCGAATGGCGTTGGAATTACGTTAATACATGCATTTTTTAAAAAGTTATGACCCCTTTTTTTCGATTTTAAGACCATATTTGGTCGGAAATTTCCTGTAGATAACGAAAATGCTACTTTTTCGAGGCAGAATTCAAGCATTCTTATTGAAAAATTAAAAAACCATGGATACCATAGTCGAGGGATTCTCCGAAAAAAAAATTTTTTTTTCCTTGTCGCGCTCGACGAACTTTCCCTTTTATTATATTTACGATTATCAAACTATCCAGGTATATTTATCTACGTTCCGAAACTCTTTCGTTAAACATTTGAAACGTTGAGACAAATGTGAAGTTAAAATGATAAACTGCCATCCAATGGTGAATATTAATAAATTTTTTACCGACAAAAAAGTAGAAAATTGAGTTGCAAGTTTTTCTCACGTTATTACAATTAATGTGAATCCGCTAAAGAGATCGTGTTGATATGAGTGTTATTTTTGATTAAAATCTTACAAAATATATATGTGTAAATAAGTAAAAAAAAACTGCACTGCAGAAACGGAAAAAAGTCGTAAAATCATTTGAATGAATAATTTAATTTCAAAATATGTAATTGGGCTTTTATGGCAGAATATTTAACATATTTCTTAAATAGAATTGAATATATAATCGACAATTAGATAGCTAAGAAAAGTTTTGATATAAGCTTTTAGTTAAATGCCAATGTATAATGAAATGATTCGTATGGAGTCGTAAAAAACGTAGATTATCGAAGTAATTTTCGAAATATTTACAAATAATGTTGAATCTCCTATATACTTAACCTAAAAAAACTGACAACGTGAGTTGACAACGACAAAGTCGACTGACCAACTTTCAACGAAATACGTAGCTTTAAATGCTTCATTTACAATATATATTTTTCACGTAATTTCTTTAATTATTAAAAATATTCAAAAATTAAATGCCTAGAATATTAATTAAAAGACAAACAAAAAAAATGTCATTGAAAATGATCAATTGACCAATGAATACCAGCATAACCACCTGAACACATACTTTTCTCCCAGAGTATAGATACACTGAGAACAGATTTAGTTGAAAATTTATCGTCGAAATAACACTTGTTTATTTAAAATAATTAAACTTAAGTTAAATCAACCAAGAATTTAGTTCATTCTGCAAAATAATATCATTGAACGTATTGAAACAAATATTTTGTTGAATCAACCAAATTTCGTTTTCACACTGAGAACAAATTTAGTTGAAA